>JAPJBO010000682.1:0-126767 GCA_030068145.1 Diplonema papillatum
GTTCTCGGACATTTGTGAAACAGGTCAGGTTGAGGAAAAGAAGCCAGCAGCCTATCGTTCCGCGGCATGGGGTGTTTATGGTTGTGCAATCGGCCAGAGCCGTGGTGCTACCACTGGATGCAAGTATGGCTGTACGTCTCCGGCCAGAGCTCAGCTTATAGGTATGGTCCGTAAGATATCCAGAGCATCCGATTTCTCGGGGCCACGAGTGGAACTTCTAAATTTACACACTCGTGTCTACAACTGTAGTTTGTGGCGCACCGAGGAGTCTTCCGGTGAGGCTGATGGCTGGTTCCGACGTTGGGCATCGAGAAAAGGAATGGGAAGTGGAAGCGAAGGCGTTGTTTGGCTAACGCGTGAGCATCTTTTCGCACGTTGGATGGTTGCTGAATGAAACAAGTTGACATGCAGTCTCCGAGCCCTTTGGAGTTGACCGGTAATACACGTGGTGGGTAGCGCCGCGGAGACAGGCGCACGGTGTGACGAACGGGCATTGGACCAGGCAAGTCGTGCCGTTCCATCGTTCACTGTAGGAATCGGAGGAAAAGCGCGGAACGCACTGCATCATTGCACAAACCACACCCGGGTTTCTACTGCTACTTGCTCCGTTGACCCCAGTACCACAATCGAGTCAGCAGGGAGAAAACAGGTCCAGACCATACACAGACACTCTCGGACGTGCGAGTGCGAATGGCATCTGGCGTTCGTGGTACGCCTACCCTCAATCGCCGCACCAACCAAGTGCCTCGCGGTTGTTATGAAACAAAACCGCGACCCGTGGCGCAGATTCTCCTTCACTTCGCCGCACTGCAAACCAGGCCGACTTCGCCTTGGTATCCCACACCGTGGCGCGGTGACCGAAGTCGCCAGCGAAAGCGCAGTAGGATGCCAGGCTCCAGGCGGACACACGCCTCGGCCTCTTGACTTTGCAAACAGCGGGCGTGCTATTCTGCAAGAGACGATGACAATGGCAAATGACACGACCGACGTCTCCGAAAGCGAGGACGCCCTGTGTTCCCTCCTTCTCCTTCCGCGCGCGTATCCAGGCTGATCCCGCTTCGGTTAAGCGAATCACGAAGTGGCAGACAGCGGGTGCATTTCAGCATGGACTCGCCGCAGAGGGGGTGCAGAGGCGAGGGCCATCGCAAACGACACGACTGACGTCGTCACCGAAAGCGAAAATACACTGCTACTTCCCTCTCCTTCACCTTCCCGCGCACATATCCAGGCCGATCCTATTTCGGTCTCAGAAGTTGTAGACAGCGGGCCTGTTTTTTTTGCAAGAGGCAAGAGCAACGGCAAACCACACGACGAAGTCTCGTAGGTTGATCCCGCTTCGGTCTCACGAAGTGGCAGACAGCGGGCTCTGGGTAACTCGCTGCAGTCACGAGGGCCGTCGCATTGGACACGACTGACGTCGTCACCGAATGCGCGGATACCTTGTTCAGGCTGATCCCTCTTCGGTCTCACGAAGTGGCAGACAGCGGGCGTGCTCTTCTGGTCGGACTCGCTGCAGAGGCGAGGGTCGTCGCAAACGACACGACTGACGTCGTCACCGAAAGCGCGGACACCCTGTTGTGTTCCCTCTCCTTCACGACCGCCTGCGCTGTAGGCATGCGGGCCCACAGGTTGGATTCCCCGAGCACCCCCCAGCTCTCCATTGCGCCGGTCGCAAACATCGTCCACTCGTTGACCTCCCCTGCCGTCGCCGCTGCGCAGAGCTCCGTGAACGAGATCGGGCCGCGCGTTGTGACGTCGCCGCCGGCATTCCGGCTCAGGTACCACAGGTCCCGCGCCTGGAACGTGCCTCGCCGCTTCGTCGACTTGTTCATCATATATGTTTCCTGCCGTTGTCGCTCGCTGGCTGCCTTCCTTCACGACACGGCCTGCGCAGGTGTGCCCAGTGTCTCAGCCGCTGGCGGTGGGCGGCGGGGAGTATTTTTGTTTTCTATATTCCCCTGTTTGTTTGCCGTCTGAATTGATGAAGTCCACGCAGGCCTCTCTGACGAGGCAAGTACAGTACTGCCGCCGCGTCTGTGGAGAACTCTTGCGGTAGTCCATTGCATTGCCAAGACGGTGTGCGTATCCCCGTCCTGCAAGAGCCAACTTGTTCCCGCTATGAACGCTGAAGTGACCCTCAGGCGTTTGGTAGAGGGATGCCTGCTACCGTTTGACGCTTTGCGCACAGTTCTTTTTCCGCAAAAACTCCAGACTACAAACGAGCCAAGGCAAAAGCGAGGTATTATTCAGCGCATACACGGCCTCGCGGCACCATTTTATTTTCTTCATTCCTCTCGAAATTTAACACGATGGGTACGGAACAAGTACGCATTATTGGAGAACAATCCAAACAATTGTTTCATCGACAGAAAAGGAACACGCAGTACATAACAGCGCCAGAATCTGGCGTTGGGGGGGGGGGGGGGGGGGAGGGAAAGTCTCTAAGTGTCTTCGGTGGTTGCGCCCACTGCGGGCTTTTTCCTTTCATGAATTCGTTGAGACGTTGCCGGCAGAGCGCTTCCACCGCGCTTTTGCGGCTCGATGGCGAGCGGCATGTGTTCGAGGAACGCCCAAAAAGCCGCTGCCATTGCACGATCCCAACTGCGCGTATTCGTGCATCGTGCTTCCCGACGCGGGAAGACTCCGCTTTTCTATGCGGCTCGTCGATGGGCATGTGTTCGCGATCGCCATGCTTGCTCACTGCGTATCACTGATACTGGATGACTTCGTGTCTACAGAGCGCTCCCGAAGCCGACTGTCGCATTCTCGCGATTAGTTGCGGGCATGTGCTCGAGGAACGCCATCCGGGGGTGGGTCTCGTTGGGGTCGTTGTTCATGAGGTACGAGTGCAGCATGAGCTTCATGTCTTTGATGACCTTCTTCTTCTCGCGAAGCTGGCACTTCAAGCGGGCGAGGTCCTGCTCCTTGTCGCGCAGCGCGTCAGACACCGCGGCCTGTATACGGCCCTGCTCTTCCCGGTGCGTCCGCTCGCTCTGTTCACGGGCTGCCTGCAGCTCCGCGGAAAGAGCTTGCATTTTCTTCAGCAGAGCCCTGACCTGCGACTCTTCGCTCGTCGAGTCGGGAGCGTCCTTCCGCGCGGCTTCGAAGTAGCCCGCGTACTTGTCGACCTCTTTTTGAGCGGCCATCATCTTGACCATCGACAGGTCCAGCTGCGACCGAAGGGCCAGGTTCTCGTTCTCGGACACGTTCAGCTTGCGTTCCACGGCGGCGAGCGCCTTCCGGTGCGCCTGGTAGTCGGCGAGGAACATCTCGGCTGCTGCCTTTGCGCGGGTGAGCATATGCGTTCGGTCGCCGTTTTCGTCTGCTTCGCTGGGTTCGGCCGCGGTGCCTGCGGGATGGTCTTGGTTTAGTGTTCAGAGCAGTACTGTCTGCCTCTCATGCATACTTGATGCTAGAATCAGGCCGTCTTCGAGGAATATGGTAAAGTACCAGAAAAACACCAGTGGGGGAAGGGGGGAGTAAAAATCCGTAGGTAGGGTATACCTGCGGGGTAGTCCTAGTTTAGTGTTTAGGCAGTACTGTCTGCCTCATGCATGTTTGATGCTAGAATCAGGCCTTCTTCGAGGAATATGTTAAAAGGTACCAGAAAATCACAAGTGGGGGTAGCAGATCTTTTTCAACGACGTTTTGCTCGCCCTCAGCTCCATGAAGAGAACGGTTCAAAATAGACTCGGGGACCCATAAGTATGTGTGTGGTTCGTGACTCCTCATAAGATGCAGAGCACCGGGCGGCAAGTTTATTGTGGGAAGGACAGGAATTGTCCCCAGGTAGGTGACAATTTCCCGCTGGTCCACGTAGCAATTCTCTTCCGACGACTTTTTGCTCGCTTTTTTCTCAAATGAAGAGAACGGTGCCAAATAGACCCGGAACCGTAAGTGGATTCTTGTTTTTCGTCGGCCTTTCATTGTCGCAGGGTACCATGGATTACCATGGTGCACACGTCCAAACCGGTCCAAAAAGGCTGCTTGCAGGGATCGATCCCCTGGGAAAAAGCTTGTTTTTCAGTGGCTCTGGTAAGACAGGGGCACCAGAATGCGTTGACACCCTCTGAGAACAGGTTTTCTGGAAGATTTCGTCATCGATCTTCTCATCGAACAAAAGAATTGTCGAAACGCACGCTGGGATCGCCGAGAAAATGGACGAATGATGATCCCAAAATGAAAAAGTTGTCAATTCCTGGTGAAAACACTAAGGGCGCGCCAATCGCGCCAAACGCGGCTGGCACAGGAGCCACACTGGCTCGAGTGACCAGCAGCAGCGGCCTTTCGCACTTTTCCTGTCTTTGCGGTTGGTGCCGATGCCTGGGTCAGCAACAATTCTGGCTCTGTATTCACTGGTGCAGGGGTCACTTCTGCTGTCTCCCGAGGCCGGACTTGCATGGGAACACGCGATTACGAAAGAGGTTTCTCATCAAGAGATGAATCGTCGTCGTCCGCCGAAGAAGTGTCATCCACCGAAGAGTCGCTCACGTCGCTGTCACTACATCGTTGCACTATCGTTGCACTGCATCGTTGCACTACATCGTTGCACTACATCGTTGCACTACATCGTTGCACTACATCGTTGCACTACATCGTTGCACTTCATCGTTGCACTTCATCGTTGCACTTCATCGTTGCACTTCATCGTTGCACTTCATCGTTGCACTTCATCGTTGCACTTCATCGTTGCACTTCATCGTTGCACTTCATCGTTGCACTACATCGTTGCACTACATCGTTGCACTGCATCGTTGCACTGCATCGTTGCATGGTTGCACTATGCCTACCATAGTGAGCAACGATCATGCAACGATGCAACGATGCAAAAAAAAAAAGAAAAAATCCATGATTTCCTGCAACGATGCAACGATGGTTAGGGATATGTGCGCAAGGGGGGGAAGGGGAAAGAGAAAGGGAGCAGGTATAGCGGGGAAGTCTCAATTTAGTGTTCAGGCAGTACTGTCTGCCTCTTATGCATGTTTGATGATAGCGTCAAGTCTTTTTCGGAGAATACGTTTTTATATTAACCAAAAAGCACAACGGGGGGAAGGGGAAAGAGAACGGGAGCAGTATACCTGCGGGGTGGGGTCCGCGCCGTCCGCCGTCTTCGGCGTCTGTCTGCACGATCGAATCCGCAACATTGCCGCGGGGCCTGTTGTTGGCGTTCATGCGGAACCGCGGCAGGGGCGTGCCGGCCTCGAGGAGGAGCTCCGTCAGTCGCCTGCCCAGCTGGTCGTAGAAGTGGTGCCTCGGGCTGAGGATGAACGAGTCGGCGCCCGCGCCGCCCACCGCCGCAGGGGCGGCCCCGGCACTCGCTGCACCCAGTTGCTTCAACGGCGAAGCCGGGGCGGAGCCGGCGTGGGACGGGTGGTAGGGCTGCTGGTGGTGGTGGTGGTGCTGATGCTGCGGGGGGACGGGCCGGTTGTAGTCGAGCGTGCGGCTGATGTGGTCCTGCAAGACGGACGCCATGTTCTGCAGAGCATGCACTCCCGCCGCTGCGACGTGCGCAGCGGAATCGTCGGGAGACGCAGGCCTCGGGCTGTTGAGGTCGACAGAGCTCTCGAGGCGGACCTTTCGCGCCGAAGGCGCGGTGACGCCCGCCGTCTCTTGCCACATGCGGAGGTTCTTCTCGGTAACCTCTGTCGGCTGCGCAGTCTTGCACGAGTCGAAGTTCAGCTCAGGCGCCGCGTAGTGGTACGTCGGGTCCCACACCCCGGGGGATTGCCCGCCGGCGGGCGGCACGGCGTCGAAAGCGCGCCCGTTGCTCGCAGCGCCAGGCGTCCTCCGCGCCGGGCTAATGCTCTTTGAAGGCGGCGTGGGGTACCTCGCGGACTGCACCGCATGGGACCTACCGGCCCCGGGCCCCGCCTGAAACACCGGAGACGCCGCGGGCCGTCTCGGCATGCGCATGTGCCCGCGGTCGGTGGCGAGCTCGGGGGGGATGCTGATGCCCGGGAACTCCTGCTGCAGGCAGTCCAGCAGCCCGGCTAGCGCCTCTGGGTCGTTCGGGAGGGCGTACGAGCTGTCGACGGTCGTCATCGCCGACACCGACGAGCACTCGTCGATGTCCGACCGCACGCCGCTGGCCCCGCGTCGGTTCAGGACGCAGTCGTAGATCGTGGACAGCGTTTCGCCGCTGGCGCCGGCGGCGCGCTTCGAGCCCGGCGCGTCGCCGGCGCGGGGTCGCGGGGCGTACATTGTTCTGTTTTCCCTCTCGTCTGTTTTTCTCCCGCCGAAGAAAAGCGAGGTGTCAGACTAGCCTGCAGGTTTGACTGATTCGGGCGGGTGAAACCTCGTAATTAGGATCCACAACCCGAACCTTGAGTTTCCCCATTGCGACCTGCACCTGAAACCTCGTAATTAGGATCCACAACCCGAATCTTGAGTTTCCCCAGGTTCTGCGTCCGTAACAGCTGCGATATCCCGTTTTTCGCTTTCTGGTGACTTTTGTCAGTGATGGTCTTGGGCCTAGTCTAAGCTCTTGCATCCTGGATGCCGAAACATACTTTCGACTCTGTACCGTACGGTAGGCACATCACCAGCATCACCAGCGATGTGCATTGCCCTGTTCTTGTTGACATGACGCTTTCACTGACTTCTTCTTTGCCATTGGGCATAAGTATGAGAGAGAGCCGAGATATATCTAATTGCCGGTCGCCTCACCCCGGTCCTTTTTTTAGTACCAGCGCCGAACTTAGCTACCTGCCCCGAAATTCGCATCCTGCCCCCAACTTTACCTCCCACGCATACGGACTTCAGCCCGAGCTTCATCCATGGCAAGGCATGCCTTGCCATGGAGTTGACTAAAACCGGTCGCCCAACCGAGTATCGTGATCGAATCGAGAGTCGGAACGGGAGGGCATGCGACTACCTTTCGCAAGAAGCACAAAGAAACCAGGGCGCGCAACAGAAAAAAAGAGAGCGGGGACGGAGTCTTTTGTTGTTGCGTCCCACCCTCAGGAGGGCCACCCGAGCGCTTGCAGGGTTGGAACCCGGGGGAAACACCGATCGCAACCGCTCAGGACCGGTGGGCGAAGCAAGGGAAAGAGAAAACAGCAGGACGACCGACTGACTGGCGACTTGAATAGGGGGGGTAGCGAATCTCGACGTTCTTCCCGCGCCGTCGAGGCACGGGGCAAACTCAAGGTCAAGCAGCTTCGCTTTGCGGTCAGTCTTCCACGGCTCGACCCGGGGGATTGCAAGAACGTGCATGGAATGGGTATGTGCTCAACACCGCACTGGTCCCGTCTGCGCCGTGTTTCGGTCCTTTAAGCCACGGACACATAAGGCGGACCATCATCAGCGCGGAACCTGAGTGTATGCAGACAGGACAGCGGTGCGAGTCTGGTTTGTCAGGCGGCTCTTCTTTTCCGCCCTCCCGCCCCAGTACGTGGTGGAGTCCGGCCTCAGAAGCTTGGAGTCGAAGACAGTGTGTCCGAGACACACTCGCGTTGCTACAACTAAAAACGTGTGTGAAATCCACACCCAAAAAGCGGGTGTGACGCCCACTTTTCTAACTCAAGCTTTGGCTCCAGCTTCTGAGACTGGACTCCACATGCAGGAGACCGCGCTCCCTTGTTTCACCGTGCAGCTATTGCGCCTATCTGTATCTGCTCAGCACATACAAAGAAGGTGTGCCCAAGTGTCGGCTCGTAAAAATATGAACCTGGTATTCGTGTAGTGCACAGGCGGTTCGTTTGTGCGCCTGGGAACATGTTCACATCATCGTGTCCCAAACGCCTCCAACGGGGTTTTTGACGTGGCAGGGGTTGTTCTCGTGAAGGAAAAAGGGAAAATGAAACGTCGCCTGAGCCAAAGCGGGGGTCGGAGCAAAGGCCTTAAGCACGACAAAATTCGGCAAAGGCTGGGGAAGTGGGGGGGGGGGACTTAGTTTAATGTTTAGGCAGAACACTGCCTCGCATGCATGTTTGATGCTAGCATCAAGTCTTCGGAAGACAGAGAGGGGGGGGGGGGGGGGGGGGGAAGAAAAAAGTTCTATTCATCGCCAGAGAAGGCAGGATGGGTGCAAGACCAGACGAGCGCAACGCACTAAACCGCTCAACCTCGCTAAGCATACCGACGGGTTTCCCGCGGTGTGATACAGACGGAGGTGTCCCGGACTCTGCCCTTACCTTCCCGACCGAATGTGAGGTTGGAGGGGCGCTCCCTCCCCAAAAAACGGCTACAAGGGGAGGTCCAGATTTTTGCTTCCAAAAACTCTAAACCCCAACCAGCAGGGCCTGCCCCTGAATCGCAGTGGGCGGCTTGAATACAGAATTGGACACGTGAGACTTGCCCCGACGGGCCCGTTGCTGCCAATTTAAAAAAACAGCCGCCACTACCGTAATCCAATGGAACAGCGCACGGTCATTCCAACCGCCGCCCGGGCAAATGCGGCTCGTCTGGTCTGCACTATCTCGCCTTCCTGGAAAATGCCGCATGATTCGGTAGCCCAGGCATTCTTTTTCAGGGGGGTGGTAAAAAAGCGGTGTATTGTTTTTTTTTTTTTGCTTTCTTACGTATGGTTCAAGAAGAAGATCCTTGGCGGTGCACTTGTACGAGAGAACACACGTTGTTCCACAGACAAGACAAATATGGCTCAGGTGTACGTCTGGCGGCAAAATTATGAGATGAGATTGACCCTTCACCCACACACACACACACACACACGGGTCCGCAGTGTGCCATCTGGCGATTCCATTTTAACGAGAAGACTGCCCTCCCTGTACGACTCTCCGATTTGGAGCGCAGTCAAGGCGGGAGAGCCTCTTTCTTTTCCGTGCGCCGACACACAAGTCTTGTTCACAAAGCCGCTCTAAAAGACTTGCGCACCGTGCTTAAACTTCCCGTCTACTGTTACGACAACCAATGCTCGAGAATGATTGTCCGAGGGTGTGCAGCGAAACGAGAACAATAATTCAACACCCCAGGGCGTTGGTATCCTCTGCCTTCACTACGCAGACGTACACCTGAGAGCCGAGCCACGCCACGAATGCGGCCAGCCAGCGTCAGCTAAGCGCTGGTTTCACTAATAACTGCGGCTTTTGTACCCAAAAGCCGTTCTCTGTTCGTCCGCTTTTTTTTCTTTCTTTTTCCGACACGAGTGCCAGAGACGAGCCCACCGAAGGCGGTTGATCCCTTGTATCCCCGACGGGAGTTGTTGCTTGGGGTTGGCGTTTTCCCCTACATGTTTAGAGTTAGAAACCTTTCTTGTTCTTTTCTTCTTTCTTGACATCTCTGCCTTCGCGTGGAATGAGAAGAAGACGTACCTTTTCTTAAAGGTTTCCTTTTTGAATACCTTTGTATTTGACCCTCGGCGGGTACTTTGCGATCAAAAACAAAGTCTTTCAAGCAGAAAGACCCACGCCAGGGGGAGCACGTTGAGAGACCGAGGAATGGTTGCAGGAGGGACTCTCAAAACCTTAGTTCCGCGGCCCAAAAATACCCGTTACAACGCTGGCTGCCTTGGTAGCGATACAATTTGTACAGCGGTCTTTCAGACCGAGTGAGAAGCTCGCAGGAAGTCCAACAGCAGGAGGGTCGTCAGCGGTGAATCACGGGGCGGAATTCAAGTGGCCGACCTAGTCCGCCAAAAATCGAATAACATCGAAAAATAGAAGCGCGCAGCTTGAATTATTTGAAAGTGTTTGGGCAACCCTTGTCCAGCAGCTCGTGACACGTGTTGGCGAAGTGCCGCCTCCTGCACAACGGCTACAACACTTCGTGGACGCAGCTCCGGCACCTCAGGGTACCGTGGCGCGTACCTGTACAACTGATGCCGCCCGTTCAGGTGTATTTGGGGCGTTGGCTGCGATGATCTGAGAAAATACTCGAGGGGCCGCCCTGTGCTAGACACGGAGAAACAATGCACCTGCAAACACGCCCAGTACTAAACCCAGATTCACCTGTGTTTTCGTGTGGGCACAGGACATTTCCTCCCTTGAGATTTTGCACCTGGCAGTCTTCTCAAGTATCTCCGACAAAAATGGTGCCTATCGGAACAAAAAAAAACGAAAGGTACTAAGGGTAGGCGGTTTTTTTTTTTGGCCCATGTCCGTCGGCCCACAGAAATTTACGCGCGCGCGCGCAAAAAAAAAACTTTTCAGAAAAAAAAAACTTTTGCCACAAGACTTTCTGCTACTGGATGTCACACCATATGTGCCGGCTATACTACTGGCCAGTCCGCTGTTGGCACTTTTGTGCCCGTTGTTGGTAGAATTTCTGGACGATGAGCTCAAAGGTGAGTGTGAAGATGAACTTGATGTGTCCGAGGGGTTGCGGTGGCAGTCTAGAGTTCAACAGTCCTGAACGCCGCGCGAGGTGCGATTCGACAAAACCTTCCATAGTCGGAGGCTGCAGATGATAGACGATGCCACAGGAGAAAAAACACTCGGGTTTGAACTCGAGATCGCGGTTCGCTGGGTACGCTGCGAACAATAAAGCAGTGACCCAGAGGACTGTCGATTGCGCGGGTGTCCGTCAATCTCTTATCTCTCTTCTGACATGCCCCATTGCGATGTCACGGTCCTACCGAACCACCGTGCGAGAGCCTACTGACGGCTGGTCGGTGGCATTTCCATCGGCGAGAATAAGCGCCAGCTACCCGCAGATAGTATGGTGAACTTCAACTTCTGCTTTCCTCCACCTTGTGCAAGGATGGTTGCTCTCGCGGCTTCTGCGGCGGTCTGCTGTTGAAACCCCCAAAGGCGGCGTCACTTCGGGTGTAGTGGCTTTGTCAATATTACCCGATGCCCTGCTTGGTGTAAACGGAGTTTGTCGGTACTCTGCCGACCCTTGTCAGCAAGCTTTAGCCAGTGGCCACCTTCTGATGCGTAGCAAACGGCGCCGGACTCACAAGATGTACCTCACCCACATCGAAAGAGACCATTGATGTCTCGACATCCGCACGGAGGGCAGGTGCTTCTAGCACACGGCAATTGGTTAGACGCCGTGTGCAACGAAGGCAGTTATGCTCAGGGATGTGCGGTCTAGACTGTCAGGCGACGAGTGCCGTTTTCTTCGCAAATATACCGCGGCACAAGGCATTGCCGCCGGTCAAGTGCACTAAGTCGCAAGCACCGTGAACGCATCGCTTGCCCCGCGTCCTTTTCATGCCTCCTCAGTCGAGTCTCAGATACTAGTAGCTGCTTGAGGCGTCGGAAGGCATAGACGCGTGCACTGCCCCGGACTGGTTCTGTGTGATAATCGCACCACAGTGGCAAAACCTCCCGACATGCCTTGCCGGTAAAACCGCGCACACTTTCGAGGCTGAGGCTGTGCTTGTATCCCGCGTGCTTCGACTGCGTCCAGCAGGAGCTACGCAAATCTTGCTGTTTAGATTGACACCAACGTCAAAGTAGCACGATATTGCTTGCCCAGCGCACCAACCCAGCACCGGGCATAGTCAGCTTCAAAGTCAATACACACTGAGGTAAACAAAGTCTACGCGATTTGCATCGCCGTGAAGTATCGGTGTGATGAACAGGTTTTCGACTTTTCGCGAGCCGGACACGCTCGTGACTACGCCTGCAGTCGCTCTCACGACCGGTTCCAATGCACAGATCCCAAAAGTTTTTTTTTGGCAAAAGTTTTTTTTTTCCGGGGGTTCCCAAAAATTTACGCGCGCGCGGACATGGGCCAAAAAAAGAAACCCGCCTACCCTAACAGGTATATTATTGTTCGAGTCGAATGGTCGAAAACTTGCGTCGCGCATTTTGCTTGGAACAGAAGAAAATTGTGCGGTCTTCGTGAGAAACGCGCGTACCCCCGGAGGAACATTTCCGGTGTTAAGGTCTTGCAATGACAAACGAAACAACGGAATCAGTATCGACGGATCAACGATGGCGACCATAATGATCAGGTAGATGATGTTGTTCTTCGTGTGTACAGGGCTGTAGTAGAACCTTTGGGTTCAAGGTTTCGTATGGCCTCTCATGTGCAGCCGGTGTTCCGGGATGGTTCCCTTGGACGACAGTAAAGAAGATGGTCGCCATCCATCCTGGCAGATTTCGTTAATCTGACTTCGTCGAGTGGCCGCAGCCAAGGCAGGCGGACTCCACTCCATGCTTTGCCACTTTTCCTTTTTCTTATTCTGCGTGCGCGAACATTAGACCCCGCGGAAGCAACGTGTATCCCTTGACGCCGCCCTCACGCCTTAAGCGGGCAGCATCAGCTGAAAATGACTTAGCTCAGACTGCTCGTTTAGACTGCGCTGATGCTCACTTCACGGTAGTACATGTACCACGGGGAACAAGACACACACGCACATCACAAAAAGCAAGGAAACGATACAAAGCACTGAGTGGATATCCATCGCTAAAGGGGCACCAAAGCCTCTTTGAAAAAACGGCGGTGCAAGTGCTAGCTGGGCAAAGTTGTTGGGGTCATACTTCCATCATCCGTCATACTACTTTGCCATACTCCCTCAAGAAAAGCGAGCGGAGCAGGAACAACGCATGCACACACACACACACACACACACACGCACACACACCCCACACACACACACACACACACACACACGCACACACACACCACACACACACACACACACACACCCATGCACACCTCCCGCAATTTCGCAACTTCGCCGGAACCAGCCAGATTCGGAGGAATCGAAGAACTTCTTGTGTCTAACAAATGCAAATTGTCAAGAACAAAAACAGATCGATGGCAGCGTACTATCCTCACTCCCGTTAGATGAACAAAACAGGTTTGAAGGAAATGCGCACAAACAAAGCTTCTGCTGTGGTCTAGGTGTATCCGCCGGTAGTTCTGCTATAACTGAAGTCGCGTTTTATAACTTTGGAAGCTTGATATGCAAGTGACCCAAAGAACAGAAGCTTGCGTTTGTCTATGTACGGGCGTCCAAAAGATTCGCGCGGGATGACGGGATGACGATGACGAACCTGAGCGACATCCCTCCCAGTTTTTAGAGTTGGTATCAGCAGCGTAGCTCTCAGATGATCAGTTTCGGGCCCGTGGTAGGTTTCCGCGACGACAACGCGGCACGCGATAGTGTGCTCGAATTGATCCACTTTGCGACCCCTCTTGCTTGGTACGCACCGTCCTTGTTCTTCTGTGCTCAGGAAGTCTGCTTGAGTTCCGACGACCAGCCGATGACGGTGGGGCTAAAACGACAAGTCAACGGGGCAGTGGAACAATTGAAAGTGCATGGATGCTTGTTTTTGTGCTTCCACCAATCCCGTGTGAAGCAGTGCAGTTTCGACCTTTTGGTTGCTCATACATTTCTGCTTGAACCTTTTCCGCCGACGACAGAGATGTGCCATAACCGGCCCACCCTGAGACGG
Source organism: Diplonema papillatum (assembly GCA_030068145.1). Taxonomy (NCBI): domain Eukaryota; phylum Euglenozoa; class Diplonemea; order Diplonemida; family Diplonemidae; genus Diplonema; species Diplonema papillatum. Next base: position 13,314 of record JAPJBO010000682.1, read on the forward strand.
TTGAGTCCTCCTCGGCAGAGACGGAAGTTGTGTTGATGCTTGAGTCGGGGTATTGTGAGCAGTTCGTGGAGTGGGATGTACCAGTTCTCCGTCTGCACAGGGTGAGATGAGGGTTGTCCCTCGCAGCTGCAAACATCTGTTCACCTCTGCACTCGCAGGGGCCGTTGGATTTACCAACTTCGGGGGAGGACTGGGGCTCGATCTCTTCATGCCACATTCCTACCTCGAAGAAGCGGCTGCAGCAAAGGCCACGACAGCAACACCGCCATTTCTGTGTCATCTGCGATTTTATACCTGCTCAGAACTTCCCGTTGCCCTGTGGCAGAAGCTTCTGTCCTCTTCATCGGTCGGTGCAGGCGTACCTTTTGGATCCGCGGACCGGCACTTAAACGTCGGCTCGGTCGTCTAAGTCGTCCGCCTGTCACGTTTCGTTTAGCTTCACAATGCTGAATAGTTTTCGAATAGAACATGAGAGGCAGAACACTGCTTCTCATGCAAATTTGATGCGAGGGTTACATGGGGAGTCATTGGCGTGCTGGTGTACCAAACTACGCCACCTTTCACCTATTCCCTGCAGTGTGTGTCTGCATAGTTTAGCAACAAGAGTCTGAGCGGTTGTGTTACGGCGAGCAGTCTTGTACCTCAGTACTAGTCGGTTCATGTTGATTGTCTAAGAGTAGTGGTGAAACAACACAAAGAAAAGCGCAAGCAGACCGCGCCAGCGTCGCCGAGAGAAGCATCGGAGTTGTCAGCCGACCCCAACGAAGCGTCGTCACCGAGAAGCGGGCCGTCGACGGAGGTGATCAACCCTTCGGGCTCGGCGTCGTACAGCGGCGCCTCGTCCCCGTCGTAGTCGAAATCAGCCGGTTTGACGTTCTGCAGCGGCACCATGACGTTGTTCGAAGCCGACGGGTTGAAGCGGCCGTCCTTGTTCTTCCTCCTCCACCACATGAAGCCGAACACGACGCAGCAGCAGCAGCCGAGCATCGCCATCAACACTGCGGCGAGCCAGATGCCGTCCTCTCCTTCCTCGACTTCGTCGTAAAGAGTAAGGGTGAGAGTCGGGGTGGCGGTCCGGTCGGAAGGCCCGTCCACGTAGGACCCGTACCCGAGGCCGCAGTACTGCGTTTCAGTCATGGTTGGGGTGCTCGTGGGGTCGGTCAGCGTCAGCGTCTCCGTGGGGGTGTCCGTCGGGATTTCGCGGACCGGCGCATCGGTCGGCGGCGCGTCTGTGACCTCCAGCCCCGGCCCGCTGACGGTGCAACCTCCGTACCCACCGCACCACTCCTTGTAGCACGAGCATGTGCAGTGCACCCCGTCGCTGGACGCCGACTCGGCGCGCCCGTAGCAGTGCTCGTCGACGGAGCACGTGTGGCACACGGGGAACCCCGCCTTGCCCACCGCGCACCGGTCGCAGTTGTCGCCGCCGAAGCCGGGCGGGCATTCGTCGCAGTTGGCGCCCTGCCAGCGGGCCGCGCACTCGCCGCACAGCTCGCCGGCGAACCGCGGCTTGCACCTGCAGAAGCACGCCCCGTCGCTCCGCGTCCCGACGCCAGCGGCGCGGTCGTCGCGGCAGTACGACGCGTCGCACTTCACGCAGTTCGGGTACCCGGTATACCCGTCCGCGCAAGCCTCGCACGTGCTCCCCCCGTACGTCGCGGGGCACTCGTCGCAGTGCTTCCCCGTCCACTTTCCGGAGCATCCCGAACACAAGCAGTCCTGAGTTATATAATGATGCATGCGTGCTCACGGGGAAATCTTTGTTGTATGTCTTCGACAGAACGCTGCCTCTCATACAGGGAGGTCATCATCTTAGCTCCGCGTTTGGGCGGAATCGTGCTTTTCGGTGGGAATCTTAGTTCAGTGTTCAGGCAGTGCTGTCTGGCGAGGGTGTGGACACGTGTCAAAAACAGGGCATCGGCCAATGTCTTTCGGTCGGGGCCCGAAAATAGTTTGGACATACCGTTCCGTTGGAGCGAACGCAGTTCTGAAAGGCGCAAGCGCGGTTGTTGCAGTATCCAGCATTGGTGCACGCCGCGCATTCACCTTCGGAAGTCATGAAGTAGCCCCTGCGAAAAAAGTGCGTAGTTTGTTACTCTTTTATACTTGTTTGTTGTCGACAACATACGCCGCCACGTCAGACTTTGCTAAGCAGCAGAAACGCTTCTTGATGATGTACAGTCTGTTGGCCCCTCAGTGTTGGGTTCAAAGTAAACAAGACAGGATCCTTCTGCCAGCGTGCTTAGAAGAACTTGGAAAAACATACGCTCCGCACTCATTGCAGTCAGCTCCGCCGTACTTTTCGGGGCATTCATCGCATGTCTTACCTTCCCATTTGTGGCGGCATTCGCAGACGCATCTGTGTTGTATGTAAGGTGTGGTCCAGCCTGCAGCAGTGGGTCCAGTCATCGTTTGTTGTTCCATGAGGCCGCCACCCTTTCTTTACCGTGGTTCGGAGACCAGTGACAGGCACTGGGGCCGTTGAGAACTCGCAGTGAATGGGATGGTCGGAGTAGGACAGGATCGGAAATTGTTTGACGGAGGCGGAAAGAAGTGTTGTTAGTAGTAGTTAGTTAGTCGAACGCCTACGCCTGGCACGAACCCCAGGGTTACCTGTCTTTCGTGTCGGCTACAGCATATTGCCTCCTTATGACTTTGCAACTAGCGACCTCGGGGATTCACAAGAAATGACACTGCAAAATTCGTGCGTTGTGGGTGTTGGGGTGGGCGACTGCAGGTTTTAGGCGCTTCAGACTTTAAGCCGCCCCCGATCGGCAGTCGCCTGCAGAACTTCACGAGATGAAAAACAGCGGAAACAAAAGAATGGCATACTCTGCGCCGACCATCGAGGCGCCGTAGGCATGGTTGCTGCACGCGTCTGTAATGGTGCAGGTCGTCCCGCAGTCAGGGAACGCGTGCGTCGGCTCGTTGCACTCGTTGCAGTCGGTTCCACCGTAAGGCAGCTCGCACGTTCGGCACGTGCCGTGGACGCCTCCCCACTTGTTCTCACACGTGCAGATGCACGACTGCTGCGCCGCATCTGCAGTGACCGCCGATGCGTGCCCGTTGCAGTAAATGTCACTCGTACACAGGAAGCAATCGGGGTACCCGATACGGTCAGCCGCGCACTCGTCGCAGTCTCCTGCGAACTCACCAGGGCAGACAGAGCAGTCGTCGCCCGCGTACTTCCCGTAGCATGAACACGAGCACTTCGTTCGCTTGCCGTTGTCGGTGACCTCCAACGCGTTTCCGCTGCAATGGATTGCGATATCGCACAGCTCGCAGTTAGGAAACCCTATGTAGCCCTCTGCACAGCTGTCGCACTGGCCGTATTGAGAATTCTCCGACGTGGCGAAGCCAGTTTTACACTGGCAGACGCACTCCGTGCGGTTCTCGTTCGATCCGATCGTATCCGCGTTGCCGTTGCAGTCGTACCACAGGTTGCAGGCCGTGCAATCCGGGAAGTTGATGTGGCCGTAGGCACACTGCCCGCAGTCGGGGTCGCCTTCGAAGCCGTCGGCGCACTCGCACTCGCACCTCCTCTGATCCGCGCTCGCTTTGAGCTTTTCGGTGCGGTTCGCGACGCAGTCCCACCGCTGGCTCCACCTCGTCGTGTTGGTGTCGTCGCACGAAAAGCAAGCCGGGTACATGACCCTCCCCTCCGCGCACATGTCGCAGTCCGTTCCGTTGTACCTCTCCGGGCAGTCGGAGCAATCAATGCCGGCCCACATGTTATTGCACGAGCCCCAGAACGTGCACCCCTTCTCCCCACAAGGACAGTTGTCCCTGTGGCAGATGCACCGCTGGTCTCCGTCGCAGTCGCAGTCGGTGTCCGGAAATCCCCAGCACCAGGCGTAGTACGTCCCCTTGCAGATGCACCGCTCATTCCGCGGATCCGCCATGACCGCCACGGCGTGCCCTGTGCAATCGTGCTCGAGGGTGCAGTCCCTGCAGGTCGGATACTCCACGCGATCCCCCGCGCACACGGCGCAGTCCCGCGAAGCGTTATAGTCCGCCGGGCACTCCGAGCAATCGACACCCTCCCAGCTGAATTCGCAGTCGCAGGTGCAGCCTGTCGGAGACGACGAATTCTTCGCGACGCTCGTTGCGTGGCCCGAGCAATGGTCGGTCGGGTTGCAGGTACCGCACGTGGGCAGCACGCCGTTCGGGTTCGCGCACGTGTCGCAGTCCACACCTCCGTAGGTGCTGTTGCACGTCTGGCATCCGCTTTCGATGTCGTAGTAGTTCCGACAGTCGCATACACAACTCGTTCTGGTGCCGTCGTCGGTAACCGCCTCCGCGTGGTCATAGCAATGAGCCGCCGACGTGCACAGCGTGCAGCCCACACCGATGTCGCCGATGTAGTTCTTCGCGCAGAGCTGGCACGTCCGGCCCTCGTACTCGTCTTTGCACTCGCAGACGCACTCTTCACGGTCGTCGTCAGAGTGAATATCCGTCGCGCGATCCCCGCAAACGGCGGTGAGGTCGCACTTCGTGCATGTCGGGTAATTCACGTACCCGTCGGCGCATTCGTTGCACGCCTCGCCGTCGTATCCCAATTTGCACGTGCAGGAACAAGCGGTGTTGGCCGCGTTGGAGGTGACTTCCTCCCCGTGCCCGTTGCAGTCCGACCCCACCTCACACTCGCGGCACGTCGAGTACTTAATGTACCCCACGGCACACTTGTTGCAACTGTCGCCGGCGTAGTTCGACGGACACACCGCGCAGGTGGCACCATCGAACTTGTTTTTACAGTTGCAGACGCAAGCTGTGTTGTCAGCGTTTGAAGTGACGCTCGCGGAGTTGCCGTTGCAGTGCTCAGCGTTGGTGCACCGAGTGCAGGTCGGGTACGTGATGTACCTCGCAGCACACGTTTCACAGCGGGGGACGTCGAACCCAGTCTCACACACGCACGTACATGCTGTGCGGTCTGCATTCGATGCAACCGATTTCGCGTGTTCACCGCAGCTGCTCTCCAGCGAACACTTCTTGCAGCCGGCCCCATCCGTGACGTAGCTGTTTGCACACGACTCGCACGTGTCGCCCTCGTACTCGTCCCTGCAGTCGCACACGCACTTGGTCCTGGCCGCGTTCGCCTCCACGTGGTCCGCCCTGTTATTGCACGTGGCGCTGTTGCAGACCGTGGTGCACGAAGGGTAGTTGATGTGCTCCTCGTCGCAATTGTTGCAGTCGCCCCCCCCGTACCGATCGGGGCACGTCGTGCAGTCGCCGCCGGTCCACTTGTTTCGGCAGTCGCACACGCATGCGGAGTGGGCGGAATTTGCTGTCACGGAGTCGGCCCTCGACGAGCAGTACTTCTCCACTGTACACTCTATGCACACCTTCACCCCAGAAGTGTTGTCTTCGATGTACTTCGCCGCGCATGAGGCGCACGCGTCGCCGTCGTAACCTGCTTTGCACTTGCACTTGCACTTGTTGTTAACGGTCGACATGCTCTCCGCGTTGCCGTTGCAGTGCAGCTCGTTGCTGCAAGCTTCGCAGACCGGCGGGTTGCCGGGCAGTTCCACATAGCCGTCGGCGCAATTTTCGCACTCATCGCCGCTGTACTGCGCAGGGCACCCGCAGGTGCACTTCTTGCGATCATTTGAAGAAGAGACGGACGTCGCCCGGTTGTTGCAATGGGTTTCGGTTGTGCACTGGGCGCAAGTATCTTCGTCTTCAAGGTACCAGCCTTCGGCACACGTGCTGCAGTCCCTGGTCGCGTCGTATGATGCGCCGCAGGTGTTGCAGTCGTCGCCGCTCCAAAAGTCCTTGCATGTGCAGACGCATCGGGTGCCTGACACCACAGCACTCTCAGCGTGCCCGTAGCACCGCGTCTCGGAGTCACACTTCACGCAATCCGGGAAGGTCCCCGTGTACTGTTTCGCGCAGCTACCGCAGTCCGACAAATCTTCTTCGTACATTTCGGGGCAGATGGAACAGTCGCTCCCGGACCAACCGTTGCTGCAATCGCAGACACACTTATCCTTCGCGGCATTCGGCTCGACGCCATCCGCATTTGAGCTGCAATAAGTCGACGTACGGCATATGCTGCACGACGGGTAGTTGATTGCCCTGCAAAGGTTTGTTGCTGTGGTCACCCGTTATCCTGCCTTTCTCAGCAATTCCAGGAGGCTTAGGCGATCCTTACGGCGCTTTGGTTCGCGAAGGTCTCCGTGGACCACTGTGCGTGGGTTGTGTCGGCGACCGAGGTTCGGGGTGCTTGTCACTCGCGGGACGTTGAAATTGCGCGGCGGAATGCTGGTCTAGCGGAATGCCGCAATCAGGTACTCGGATACGACCCCGCAACCAGGCTAAGCCAGCTGCTGGCACGTACCGTGTGGATATCCAGCAGAGGTAGCGGCGCATGTTTGCATGTGGCTACAGTACTCTCCCACCGCATTTCCAACGTCAATTGTTTGTACGTGCCGGGGGACTTTAGCGGCTGGGCTCATTTCCCAAGCACGCTGCCAGCGTTCTCGTTCGAGTCTAAAATTCATTGTTGCTACGAAATAAGTTGCATACATTTCCTCAGCGCATTCGTCACAGTTGGTGCCGCCGAACGCGCTAGGGCAATTATCGCACTTGTCACCGTCCCAGCTGGTCTTACAAATGCAGACGCATGACTGTGTTTTTCCGTGAAAAGAGATTGCAGGTTTGTTTTATTCTTTTACTTGTTAGTTGTCGACAACTCTTTTGTATTGAGGTGTCATTCAGATGTATCCATCGATCCAAAGCCGCCCACGTCAAATTTTGTTAAGCAACGGCTGCCAAAACTTGCCGTGACACCTATGATCAAAGTAAAGGAGGAAAGGAGAAAATTCGCGATTAGCGAATACCCACACGCCCTTGCGAAACCGAAATCAAAGTTCTTCACTGGGACGGGATGATGGTTTCCGTTACATACAAAACTGTTCTCCTCCTCGTCGCGCGCATTGTGCGTTGGCTCCGGTATCTGTGTCTCTTTTCTGCAGAACAGGAAAGGAGGAAACGAGCCAACCATGTTTTCCGTGTGTGCCACATTCGCACGCTCATGATTGTTGCCTTCGTCTCACCAGGCCAGGTTTGGGCCCTTTTTTCAGGTAGATTTTCGCCATTGGTTCTCGTGTTGGGGATCAACATGTGAAGCACAGACAGAGAAGGTTGGTTCGATCATTGCCCAGGCTTACATTTTTGGACACTTTGCAATGTTTCGGAAACCCATACGGGACGAAGAAACAAAAACGAAGACAATAAAGCAGACCTCCTGGGTAGAGTCGTAGATAATTTCCTCCGTGTTCTCGCTGCACTCCCAGTCCTTGCACATGCCAGACTGCGCGGCGACGCCTGCTGCTGCAAGCAGCAGACTCACAAGTCGGAGCGGCATGATCCCCACTTTCCCCGCTACCGGTTCTGCATTTACTTTTTTGCAGCCATTCCAAGGGCGAATGAAACTTGGCATCCAGGTCGTATGGAAGGGCGAGACCGTCAAGCAGGGTACGTGAGTTGAAGTTCTGTGAGTCGGTAAACATTTTGCCGCCAGCTGGAACGCGAAACAGTACCACATGCTCGTAAAACCTTTTGGTTAAGTGGTGCCAACCTTGGCCTATCGCGCTCGAAGGTTGTACTACCCGCACACGTTTATTATCCCGAAGATCGGCTCTGTCGTGTAGTGAACGAACATCTTTTTGTATGTATTCTTTCTACTCGGACTCAAAGAGCCCATTCTCCTCCGTCAGTGAGGGTGCACCGAAGACCTTGGCAGGAATGACCTCCACCAGTTTTCACTTGCGATTTGCCTATCCGTTTTTCGAAAAAGATGGTTCCACCTCTTCATGGTTGGCCAGCGATAGCCTGGCTACCTGTTCCCTGGCGCCTTCTTTGCCGAGCCACAGCAAAATCCGACATCCCTCTACCATTTACTGGCTTTTTAGCAAACTCTTCGTCATCTTGTATACTGACAATAACGGACTCGCAGGAAGGAAAAGAAACCACGAAGGACGCGGAACAGCGGAACTAACCGGGGAAGCAGAGAAGAAAAGCAACGTTCGGTACCCGCAAACCTGTTTTCCGCTTCAACCCTTTTCTTTTTGGGCCGCAGCCCCACCGTTCTCGCTGTCGTTCTGGCGGGGACCGATTGTAGCTTTTCGCGGCGTTCGCATAAAAATTGGAGTTCACCCGTTTTTTTTTTTAGGCCAGAGGAAGCCGTGCGAAGGCACGGGATTCCTGTTGCCGCAGCAGTGTAGGTCTTGCAAATGCTGCAGTAACAATGAATTGTACACTCGACTCAGAACGTTGGCTGGATGTGTTGTGGGAGGCGATTCGCCCGACGATCGTATTTCACTCGTAAACAGACTACCCGATCCGGTACTTAGAAGCAGCCGTTGCGCCTATTCTCCCTGGACTTGAGGAAACACTCCTGCCAGTTAAGCGGAACGTCAACCCCAAGGAACACACACGGCTTTTATTCAGTTACAGGTGTCTCTAACACCCCCAAAAGCAAACGCAGCCCCAAAGGCAACCGCAGAACGGAGCCCCAGCCGAGAAACGCGTTCCTTTGCGTGTTGCCGTTGATCCGTGGGGACGGCAATTCCCCACCATCAACATCAACTGAGGACAACCCTCCTAGGGGGTTTCAGCGCTTTTCCACCTCCTCCTGCAAAAAGAAAACAGGTCAAACGTCGAATTGTTGGGCGAATCAGGACGTCGTTAATACAATAGAGCGAAGCAAGGGCGTTTGCTACTCTGCCTGCACTGTGGCAGAATTTGCGCAATGCCACGGACTGGGCAACTTGTACTTCGCCACATGCCGTCCTCACCTCACGAGAAGTACAGAAGAATCATGGGATCCAGCTCTTTACAAAGTATGGCGAGATTCGGGTTCGACGCCTGCAGTTGATTATGAGAAATATGAGTGAACGTCACGATCACTAGCATGGGAAGCAGTAGGTTTACTCCAACACGTGACAGGGTGGTGGGCGAAAAAGGTTTGGGGATTGATGGACATGTACTTCACAGTCAGTAGCATGGGCCGTGAGTTTGCAACAGTGTTGAGGGGGCAAATGAGATCTCGGGGCTGATGAAACGAAAGTTCGTGTTGCCCGTTGCTGCGGTCATTGCGCCGGGGGAAAGCCGTGGCTCCGGAAATGTTCCTAACAAGACTGGTGCGCGCAGTAACACGAGTGTTGAACACAAGTGTACTCGGGAGAACCGGGCTACACGCTTCACGTTTTGCAGAGAAGTCGATATCGGTGTCCGGTTTCTGAACAACGTATTGACGAGTACGGGATGCACACGACGGCGACACGAGCCCGCAGGGACGGTCAACAAGAGCTGCAACAGATTTCACGTTGCGACTTGTGCAGTCTATCGCCGGTACCTAGAGAGTTCTTGATGACCGTGACCCTGCGCTCAAGTCCTGAACATGGTTGCAATTCAACATGGTCTGACGGTTCTATCAAGCTGGCGGTTCAGCAAACTCCCATTGCACGTGATAAAAAGAAAATGGTACCATGAGCTGCTCTTCAGCGCGGGCGACCATGGCTTTGGCCTCGTCTGGTAACTCGGGGCTCGGGCTGACCGACTTGGTGACTGCAAAAAGCTTTCTGAGGAGCGCCGCCGTCTGGTCGAAAAGCTGTATTTGGTTTTGAGTAGCTTCGCAGCACAATGCTATGAACTGAGCTTCATCCGATGTTACTAGTAAGACTCAGCCTAACCACGTGGTGGGAGGTCGTTCTGGACGGGTTCTCTTCTTCGGAACTTGTTTGGAACAGCTTCAGGACCTGCAAAAACGCGTGTGGAAGAAACAACCATACCTCGCAGTTCCTTGCGACGATGAGGAAGAGCTCGAAGGAGAATTGTGAGATTTGTTCCTTGAGGGGGCCGGCGAATGCCGGCGGCGTCGAGGCGGCTGCGAGAAGGTCGCTTTTCCGCTTCAGCTCGTTCATCGCAAGCTCGACGACTTCGCTGACGAGATCGCCAAAGGCAACGTCGGCTTCGTCGTCCTCGCCCAGCGAGATTCTGTGCTTATGCAGCTGCACCAGCGCTCGCAGGCTCTGCAGGTACAGGTTCGCCTTCGTTTGGCTGGTGAGCTTGTCCCAGCCGCCCCTGTTTTCGTGTTTATTTACTACTGTGGTCACGCGGACCTACGAGTCGAGGAACTGATTCTCCCAAAGCAAAGCTCCAAGGCGAAGCACCTTGTACGTTGGCGTTTGCACTGAACACAAGCCCGTCAACACGTCATTACATCGACTCGAAGATTGCTGTAAGCTTCCCACCACCACAATCTCCAGTCTACAGCCTCAACGAAGAAGCGCTTGGTGGCTATGCCTTCCTGAGTGAGTCTCGACAGAAACACTAATCCTACTTGCATCGTGTTTCTGTTTTTTTGATCAACGCGGAACCTGAGCGTCCGCAGACAGGACAGCGGTGCACGTCTTGTTTGTCAGGCGGCGTGTTGTGACAATCAGGACGACCCGTGTTAGTCCGTCTTGGGGAGAAGGCCTCTGGGGCGGGGAAATATTATTGAAGGCATACGAAGAGTCGTCAACGATTCGAAGCAGTTCGCGGATTACCCACGTGCCGTTGTTGTCTGCACAGCTGGAAGCGAGGATGTAGCGGAGCAGTGGGCCTTGCACTGCGACCAGTTGGGTTTGAACTTCTTCGCTGCGGCCGGCGTCGATAGTCTCGACGCACTCTTTAAGCAGCAGCTCACCTTGTGCCAGGAAACCGAGGGCGTTGGCCATGTACCCGGTGATCATGAACAGCTTCGCCTTCTCAACTCGATTCCGGATTGATGGGATCTGCAAGTTTAATATTTCGCGTCCAATACCAATAGCTGAAGCTGAACAACTGCAAAAGTCAACTGGGTAACGGGGTACGAGGCCTGTCGTATCTTGGATTGAATCCCGAATTCGTGAGCAGCGAAGACTGAAGACGTCCAGTCCACTATCCCCCACAGAAACCTTCGTAGATTAAAGAAGGGTGTGGCTTAGTTGCAACGCGTTTACGTTTTGCTTTTGCTCGGAGCCAATGGGGAATGGATGGAGCATACTGTGATGTGAACGAAGGTGAGACACGTTTTGACGAAGACTCCGATCTTCTTCGTATGGCTCTTCACGCCGTGCAGATGCACGACTTCTTGCATCAGTCGCACAGCGCCGTGTATGGCTTCTTCGATGACATCTTGCAGCTTGTGGAACGACCGTCGGCACTCAGCGTAGAAGTTAAGTTGCCCCTCGTAGTCCTTCTCGTAGCTCACGTTGTCCATGAGCCGCAGCATCAGCATCGATATCTGCTTCTTCTCTTCAGGAGGAGACATGGCGGTCAACTCGTCGTGCAAAGATCGGCCTACGTCAACGAGGGAGCCAATAAGAACATCATCCTTAGTTTTCTGCGCCCGGTCTGCAAATAGCGAGAGGATGTGCAGGCACGTGTTGCGCTTCAAGTCCCCCTTCAGCATATCGAGAAGCGGCATGAAGCTGTCGAGGGAAAATACTTGCGTCAAGCTCCTCCAGTTCTCCAACACAATGACCAGCAACCTCTTCAGCCGCACCTGCTGTGTTTCGTACACTTTGTCCTCGGTCAACCGCTCGACGATTACTCTGAGGAGAAGGTCCACGTCTTTCCGCTCCAGGTGGAAGACGCTGTACTCGACCCACACGCCTGAGCATTTCATGAAGTCGTCAGCACCGAGCTTGACGACGTCGTCCCAGGCTTTGTTGAGGATGTTTTGCTTGTCCTGCTTGGCTTCCGGCGGACTCTCGATCATCGCAGCGCCCAGGGCGTACCACAGGTCCCCCTTCGTGCACGTCGTGTCTGTGGTCGTTTCGATGTATTCGACGATCTCCGGCAGTCTCTCCAGGACGATGGGCCCTTCGAAGGAGCCGATCAGGTGCTGCATCACGACGGCGTAGCTCCCGTTGTCGCGGAAGTCTTGGATCATTTTGTCGAGCTGCTCGAGGGTCTGCGACTTAAATGCGACCAGCTCAATCAGCCAGCGCAACACCGGCGAGAAGAGTGCGATGTACTCAGGCGGCGACATCTGCGCCATTTGCAGGAACTTGTCCAGGCGGCCGTCGGAGAACGTCGGGCGGCAGTGGTAGAAGTCGCTCAGGCAGATCTCCGCGTACTCCACGTTGATCGTCCCGCTCAGCTCTTTGTCCAGGTCGTACCCCTTGTGGCACAAGTACCAGCGAGCGTGGATCGCCAGCAGCGGGTCACCGATCCCTCTGATCTGCATCGCGAATCTGTTTTTACGGTATTTCATTTTGTTTTTCAGGCGCTCAAGTGTAAGCAGATCGGTGTTTGCATAGTTCAGCTTTGTGCATGCTTAGTGATCTGTAGTTGAAGAAGAGTTTGACTCACGTGTGTTCCCTCTCTGCCCACTGGGCTCCTGGAATTCGTGTTTCCGACGATCCCGTGTAGGTGTACAGATTCCGCTGGACGCTAAGATCTGAGAGCTGGGGCACGCTGAAAATGCCAAACCTCTTGTAAGACTTCGAGAAGTAGTGTTCGTCGCCCTCGATGAAGCGGTTGCACTTCCACAGCGCCATCTCCACGAGGATGCGCGGGATCAACTCACGGATCGACGCGATCTTGTAGAACCAGTTTCGGCACACATCTTTCGTCTCCGCGGATACGTCGGTCGGCTTGAAGTTGTCGGCAAGCTTGCGAACGCCAAGCGTTTCAACCGCCTTTTGATAGATACGCTCGTACACAAGGTTTCCGAACACGTCGAGAACCTTCGCCGTTAGAACGAAAAGGGACGGGTAGCACTGCGGCACCTTGATGACGGAGAGAAGCTTGCACGCTTGGATGACGATGCGGAGGGCCTTCACCTTCTCGTCCCGTTTCCACGACGCCTCGAGTTCGGTGGCGAGGGACTCCAAATGCTTCACGAGGTCGGACTGGGCGAAGTACGACATCCCGTCGCTTTTTTTGTCGTCTTCGAGCTGTTCCAGCTTCTGGCGCGCACGGTCGGCATCCGAGAGGATCTTCGACTCCCGTTCCACCTCATCCTCGACGATCTTTGAGTGCACGGGGATGTCTTTTTCGGTAGTGTACTTCGCCAGAACTTCTATCTTCTGCTCGTTCCAGGCAAGTCTGGTCTCGACGTGGATCTGCCGTGTCGTCTTCTTGCTGCTTGCATCTACGACTTGCTGCAGGCCTTCGACTTCTCGCTGGCGGGCTGTGAAGCTTTCACCGACCTTGTCCTTGAGAATGCTGTGCAGCGGATCAGACTCGTCGGTGACGTCCGACCATTTGCCCCGCCGGTCCTCCTTTTCGAAGCTGCCGAGCTTCGCACGCTTCAGCACCAGCGGGTACTTCCGCGCGGCTTCCTCGCCCATCGCCTTGTGCCTCCACACACACACAACCCCCCACTGGCCCCTTCACCGGCACCCCCTCCCCTTGTGCCGTCGCCCTGGCGCTTCGTGTGATGTGTGTTCCGCGCAGCCGAGAATCCTCTTTGGTGGCCCAGACGCAATTGCTGCATTCTCTCGGATAATCTCTGTTCAACAACAACAACAGACCCGCGAATTCGTTGCAGGAAGACTTCGAGGCTTCGAGGCTGGTGGTCTACAGTCACCGGTCAACGAAGAGGCTGTCGAGCGGCTTGAATTGAAGAGACCGGGTCGAAATTCCCCGCCAGGACACACACACACGATGGAAGGAACAATAAGGACCCAGTATGAACGTTTTAGGGGCTGGTTTTGGAACAGAATTCCCCGGACAGGACCTCCAAACGACTCTTACACATGGTGCACTACACCTATGCACTAACGGCGCACCAGCCGTTTCTTTGGTCGAGAACCGGTGATTTCATTCATCCGTCAGCAAGAAGGAAATAGAAACGCTTCCCACATCTGCGGGGCTGGCGTCGTATCATGTGTGCTCAAGATAAGATTAGTCCAATCGACTTCAGTTTCCTCAAAAGGAATTCCAGCCACTCGGTTGCCAGCTTCCGGTGTGGCTCAGGCAGCCAGCTTCCGGTGTGGTTCAGGCTGCCTGCTTCCGGTGTGGCTCAGCAGGAAGGACAGGAAACGGTTGTGCGTCTTTGAGACACCGGTTTAGAAAAGATTGACCAAAGAAGAAAGAGAAAGAAATAATACAGCAGCGCGGGGCGCACGAACAGGACCCAACAAACACTCCGGGGCGGCCCTGAACGGCGAACAGCTGACCCCCCCCTCCTCTTTTAGAGTGCAAGTTCGCTTAGTTTTAGGGCACTACACTTTTCTTCTTCATTTTCTTCAGTTCCGGTTCTTGATTGAAGGTGGAGTCCGCCGCGTCGTGACGATCTTCCCGACAGTATCGTATCTCGGTGCCCTCAATAGATCAACATGAGAGCGACCGACGCAGAAAGCAGGACGACTTGTCGCCATCTGAGTATAAAAGGGGAAAGGTGCTGTACAGGGGGCGAGGGAACTCCGGTCAGACGAAGGCTACTTTCTTGAGGGAGAATTCGCTTGGAACTCCGGGACTTTTTTAGAGTCTCCGAGCGACCTTCGGCGAACAGATTATTTTGTTTACGCGCGACGCCAGTACCGCCGTGGTGGCCTCCACGGCTACAACGTTCTCTGTTGTGAGTCGTCTGCGAGTCATCGCAGCAGCTTGTGAGACCACTTAAAACAACTTTAGCTCTGCGACACTCCAAGGTAGACAGCAAGGAGCGAATGTGCTGGTGAGCACCTGGCTAGCTGAAATCGCGGAAGCTTGGATATTCGGCTATGTGACAGCGGAGAGGCACGTCGAAAAGCGCCGTATGCCGGATGCAGGTAGCTTCGAAGATGCAACGTGCGTCCAATATTGAAGACCGCTGCAAACTACTGTCTTCTGCTATTCATCTAGGCACTGCCCATTTAAGAGCGCGGCGCGCGCGACTCGCAATGTTAAGAAAGCTATCACACTCAATGATCGTGGGACCATCTGCTCGTGTGACCACTTGATAGTATTTCACTCGGCGACCTGCATACGCCGAGGATGAAGGGAACAAGCCAAGCCGGATGGATGTGCACCCACTAGCTGTAGTTGTCCAACAGCTCCGCGGGCCTGCTGTACTCGTTGGAAGAAGCCTGGCTCGGTGTAAGCGGAGAAGCGTCTGATGGGTACGTCGACAAAGTTCTCGCTAGAGCTTTCTGCACCAGCCGCACCGCTAGCTTCGACGACGCAAGGCACGTCTTCAACGTGGATGCGGCGCCCATTTCAATGGCGTTTCGAGCTCGCGACTCGCATTCCAGCAAAAGATCCTCGAGTTGCTGTTTTCATGTTTCAGTTTTTGCAGAGTAATCCTGGATGCAAAGCAGCTATAGCTTGACTGCTAGGACGTACAGTCTTGCCAGTTGCTATCATCATAGAGGCTACGTGCCCTGTAAAGACGCACGGAGTATTTCGGTGGTTGATCAGAACTCCTGACCCAAATAAGAAATTGCGATAGCTAACCAACTTTGTTGACTAGGTCAAAGGAGAACTCTGTTCTGAACACATCAAAATCCAAGGGTGTGGGCCTGTTAAGCCTCCCATCCACCTGTATGTGGCTATTTTCCTGCGAGCTCTCTCCCGTTTGCTGCAGCGGGCAAGCGAACCATACTTTGCGTGTGTGTGAGAGAGAGAGAGCATCTTTCCATCGAGATACGGGAGCGATAAAACAATCAACCGCATACCACGTAGAGGCCGTCTATCACGTGTCCCAGAGGCTCCGTGTAAGTCGAGCTGTTCTGGGATTCGCTAGCACGAGCGCTTCTTGACGAGTGAGGCGTGACGGGCTGCAGTGAGTAATTTACATAAAGCATCCTGAGATGAGAAGACGGAACACAGGATTCTTCGGAGCCTCCGTTTTACCGGAATGGGTGGGAGGAGACGGTCCATTATTATGGTCTGCATGAACTTCGAGTCCACGCGTCCGGGTTTCGGGTGGCGGTACGTGCGTTGTTCCACGAGGCGTCGCAGAGGACCAGGATTCAGGGTCGCATTCCTTCGTCCAGGCATCTGGACGGACCTGCAGGCCATGTGATAGAGCCCAAAGGTCACATCCTTCCGGCGCGGGAGGGGGCGTCAGCCATTTGGTCCACTGTGGCTTCGGTGGTTTGTTGCCTGATACCGGGACGTATCGCCCGATGGCTTCAAGACAGAAAAAGGGCGGTGCTTCAGCTCGTCATTTTTTCTCACAACAAGGAGGTCCGCCCTCACCAAGGTGGTCTGCGGGCTTGCGCTCAGTGTACGGCGCACGTACACCCTGAGCCGTGTACCTCGATGATCCAGGAAATCAGCAGCCACTTGGCCTGCCTTGTACTTGTGGCGGCGGGCAGTGCGTTGCTCAGGGTAGTCGAAGGCCTGATAATCACACTAATGCAACAAAATTACTACTTGTGGCGGCGAACAAAATTACTACTTGTGGCGGCGGCACACTGTGTCCCTGGTTCGCCCGTTCCCTTGTGTCAACTGTGCAAACGAATCCGTGCCGGAAATGGCGCGTCCGGATCCGCGTGACCCAGTATCGAAGACGTTACCCAGTATCGAAGACGTGACCCAGTATCGAAGACGTGACCCAGTATCAAAGACGTGACCCAGTATCGAAGACGTGACCCAGTATCGAAGACGTGACCCAGTATCGAAGACGTGACCCAGTATCGAAGACGTGACCCAGTATCGAAGACGTGACCCAGTATCGAAGACGTGACCCAGTATCGAAGACGTGACCCAGTATCGAAGACGTGACCCAGTATCGAAGACGTGACCCAGTATCGAAGACGTGACCCAGTATCGAAGACGTGACCCAGTATCGAAGACGTGACCCAGTATCGAAGACGTGACCCAGTATCGAAGACGTGACCCAGTATCGAAGACGTGACCCAGTATCGAAGACGTGACCCAGTATCGAAGACGTGACCCAGTATCGAAGACGTGACCCAGTATCGAAGACGTGACCCAGTATCGAAGACGTGACCCAGTATCGAAGACGTGACCCAGTATCGAAGACGTGACCCAGTATCGAAGACGTGACCCAGTATCGAAGACGTGACCCAGTATCGAAGACGTGACCTAGTATCGAAGACGTGACCCAGTATCGAGGATTCGAATGAACCAACATACCTCTGAATGTCGGGGATTGCTACTTCCTCGCACCTGGCCGCGCCGTCGAGTCTTGTTCGCGAGCCCTGTTTTTTTGGCAGTTCGTTGAAGAGTTTCTGCTCTGCGTATTGTCTGACGGAGAGAATTGCCAGAAGTACGAAGAACACGTCTATGTAACTGATGATGACTCTAGCGCAAGGGAATGGTTGAGTGACCGCCTTAACGCGGGGGAACACACTTGGGCGAGGACACCCTACTTTTCTTTCAGCCATTTACTGATTACGCTGTTGGCTTATCCCGTGACACCTTTTCATAAGTAGTGAAGAAGCGAACTTGAGTTTAACTACTGTGTGGAAAGAGTTGTGTTGGTCCTCTTTCCGTTAGGTTCCCTCGTAGCTCGCCGGGAAAGAACACCTTAGTGAAAATGGGTTAAAGGTGCGCTGTGAAGGCTGTGTGGAGTTCTCAGAATCTCTTAACGACAATGGGGCAGCAGGACACCGTCACACCGTGTCCAGGTGGGTAGCGTCACCTCCCCGATGCGAGCTGATTGTCGGTTCAAGATTTTTGCAACCGGCTCGAGGACTTTCGACGAAGCAGGAAATTTGTACAGGAAGAAGAATCGAAAACGCGCACCTGGTCGCATGTGCAGCGGCGTTGACTCAGCGGCCGCCCGCTGCTTCGAGCTGAGGGGCCCCCACAGCTCGACGCAGGGGAGGGGCCGCGTGGTGTCGGAGCGCCCGAAGGCGGAGTTGGCCGCGTGCCGGCGCTTGGGCGTCGCGAGCGTGTTGAGGTGCGCCCGCCCGGCCGCGGGCTGCGGCACGTGGAGTGCCGACGGCGGCCGGTTGGGCGCCGACGCGCTCCGCTTCGCGCTGACGGCGGCGTCGGGGCGGCGCTTGACCGAGGCCGGGTCGCGGGGGCGCGCCCCGACGCTCTTCGCCGCCTTCCGCGGGCAGGCCGGCGAGGGCCGCCGCCCGCGCACCACCGGCGCCGCGGCGCCGTTGGGCCGCAGGGGCCCTATGGAAGGCGACTTCGTGGTGGACATGGCATCAGTCTACCGCACACGGGCACGGTTGCCCTCTTCCCCCCCCCGCTCCCGCCCACCAGCTCCCTCGCACTAGTAGATGGTCGGCATTTTCTTCATTTTTTGGTTTGAAAAACATTTGTATTAAGCCAGCGTTGCAAGTTTGTCCTTTGGCAGAGTGAACTTGTGCCTCTCGTGTCAGCTGTTTCATGTTTGTTCTTGTCAGACGCCAGCGTCAGGCGTTGTGTGTCACAATCGTTTGGTGGCCTAGTGCAACAACATAACACGCGCCACGTTTCCGGAACCCGTGAACTGGCTGGTTGGGCGCAGACGCGCTCCGCTTCGCGCTGACGGCGGCGTCGGGGCGGCGCTTTACCGAGGTCGGGTCGCGGGGGCGCGCCCCGACGCTCTTCGCCGCCTTCCGCGGGCAGGCCGGCGCGGGCCGCCGCCCGCGCACCGCCGGCGCCGCGGCGCCGTTGGGCCGCAGGGGCCCTATGGAAGGCGACTTCGTGGTGGACATGGCATCAGTCTACCGCACACGGGCACGGTTGCCCTCTTCCCCCCCTCTCCCGCGCCTCACCCACCAGCTCCCTCGCACCTTTTCTACTAGTAGATGGATCTTCATTTCTTTTGGTTCGAACTACATTTTGTAAGCTAGCGTTGCAGCTTGTCTTTTGGCAGAGTGAACTTGTGCCTCTCGTGTCACATTTCAGATACAGCTGTTTCATGCTTGCTCTTGCCAGACGCTAGCGTCAGGCGTTGTGTGTCACAATCGTTGGGTGGCATGCATAAGCGCCACGTTTTCCGGCCCCCCGTGTAATGGCGTATCGTGCTGTGAAACATCAACAAAGTGCACAAACCTGTCTGCGACGGCACGCTATAAAAGCCCCCGGAGATTTTCGCCGCGTTCTCCTGCCCTCCAAATCGTCCGGTCTGCTACTGAGGTACCATCTTCAACCGATGCTGGCGACGCGACCGGTTCTGGTTCAGAGAACAAAAAGAGAAGGGAGTCTCCGCCTAACTGCGTTGTGCCCCCGGCACAGCAACCGCCGAATGGCAGCAGAAGAACGCGTTTACAAGATAGGAAATCAATTCAGGCAACGGTGCAGGGCTCACTAACCCTTACAGCCCTTTACAGACGGAGGGGGTTGGGGGTTTCAGGAGCGAAGAAGTTTTTTGGAGCGACACCTGCTCGTGTTCAAACGGAAAATCGTGTGCGTGGCCTGGCGAAGAAATGGGTTCGGTAAGAAACCCATAGACACAGCTAGTGCGAACACGACTAACAACGGATACAGAAGGTGAGGCAACACAGTCTGCTGGACCGAACGGGCTCTCTGCACGGACTCATCACGCAACGAATACAGAACCTGGGCCTTGCAGACCAAACCTTAGTAGCTATCATCATTTGCTCAAGGAGGCACGACCGCAGCTTCTCACTCCGCGTGCTCGATTATAGAAAGCGGTGGAAAACTTCCGTCGTAGCTGGCCAGTGGCAAAAGAATGCGCGTGGCACAACTCATTCAGTACGGTGCGTAGCGTCGGTTGTCCCTGTGTTGATAAGCGCGATTATTGGGAAACATGCTGTCCTCTCTTGGAGTTCCATGCTGCGCCGATTTGAAGACGCGGAAAACAGATTATTGTGTTTTCATTTTCGATAGGCCACCTCTGGAGGTAATGATCAGCAAGCGTTGTGGATGTGCTGTGGAACATGATCTTCAAACTTCGCGCATCACCTTCGTACGTCGCCTGCACGTGTACCCGATCTTCCTACATACGTCCTCTGTCCACGTTGTGGACCTCGACGTGCAAGCGCTGCCTCATGTGCACAGGCTGTTTTTGTTCATGAACTAACAAGTAAGAAACATGCCGTGCAATCTGTTTGAGGAGCAGCCCACAACACGCTGATCTTGGTAGCAGCAAGTTGACACAAAAACTGTGGATTGGCTCAGAACCTGCACGCTCAGACGCTACACCTACGAGCAGGCCCCTTTTGGTTGTAAAGCGAAACACAGGACCGGTATACGGTATATGGTGTACGGTCATGCAGGTAGTTGAACACCCTGGGAGACGATGAACCAGTTTGCATACCCTCGGATTGACTTCATGCGGCGGTTCGCGTCTCGGTGTATCACGTCGCCCGTCCGGCCGCTCGGTGGATCGATGTCTTCGTCCTCGGGCCCACTGCCCAAATCTGTCGCGCCCTGCCGGAAGCCAAACTGCTTGATCAGCCTGTACACGTACGCCCAATCCCGCGACAACGGCTCCAGCAAATGACTCTGCAGGCGGAATTGATTACTTGAAGTACATCGTCAAGAAAGTGCCATGGTTTACACGCGCAAGATACGACCCACTTCTCAGGGGTCTTCGCTGGGTGTCAACAATGAGAACCCTGATAGGCACGTTGCCCTCTTCGAGAAATAGTCGAAGGACTGCCTTGTGCTTATTTCGACGGGGGTACAAAGTGGGTCTTTTTTGTTGAAGGCTTACGCCCGCCGCTAAACCAGATCTTCCTCTGGTTCGTGTGGGCTGCAGCACATTTACCTTCGGTATTTTGCAACTGGCAGTCTCCTCAAGTATTTCCTACAATGCAGGTGCTTATACAAAAACAAAAAAGAACGAGGAGCCACACCTGTCTCAAGTCTCGCAGCGCTTCCTTCCAGAACCCGATTCTGCGATAGGCATAAGCGCGGAACTTGTATGCACGAGCTCGCGTAGAAGAACTAGGCGAGAAGTCGAGCGAAAGCGCTTGATTGAAGTCGAAGATCGCACACCGGGGCTGCAGTGGTTTTCTTTGTTTCATTTTTCGACATTACGTCGTATTTTCCGACGAGCAAGAGCGCTGAGCAAACAACCGATGCGGTCACGCAAAACCACAAAGGAAAAAGTGAAAAGGCGGCTCCGTGCCCAGGAACGTGACGGTCAACCACAGCTTGCAATGCTTGAGTCGGAGGCAGCACAGTGCTACAACCCCGTCCGCTCTGCCCTGTGGCTGACCGTCTCGACGAGCTTGTGTTCAGCGCAAGCGCAAGCGCCAAGGTGCGCCACGCCTTGCTGCTTTAGTTTGGGAAATCGTTAGCCACTTGACCCGTAGGCCCGTGGCTCTGCAGTACCGCCGAGCACGTGAAGCTTGGCTCCCGTGTAGCAGGCTTTCCCTGGTACCCATGCGAAACCACAAAAGAACAGAGAGAGAGAGACGAGTTAGAGTGCAGGGACCATCTCTCCGGGGAGTTTCCGGTCTCCTCACTTCTCTTCGCACTGCTACGGCGGGCGTAAGTCGCTCCGGAGGCGCGCCGCAGGTCGCGGCTCTGCTACAGTGAGTGGTAGCACCGGAGTTGGTGCTGCAGCGGGCGCTCTGGCCGGCGGGTGAGCTCGTCTCGCGGGGGATCGCCGCCTTGTAGCGCTGCGGGCCCTCTTCTTCCTCGCGACTGCGCGGCCTACGGCGGCGGCAAACACCTTGATGGGAAACTTCAGCTTCCAATTAGCGAAAGCTACGTCCTGAGGGTACACGGGTTTGGCGTCGTTCCAGCTGTCTTTGGAGCATACTGCTTCTATGCCGTTTAACATCAGCTCTGTCCTCCGTCCAGCTGCAAAACGTGGACGGTGTGAGAATCCCGGCATTGCCGGCGCACCCAGGCAGCGTAAAGAGCATACACCCTGTCGCCACTTCCCGGGGAAGGCTGAGGCCCCCGTGTCAGCAAAGCTTAGGTCGTTGATGGCTCGTGCTAGATATCCTATCTGCAACCCTTTTTCGGCAAACGTTTCCCCAGGCAGCTTGGATCGCGTGTAGGCCTCAAAATCCAAAGCGAGTTCCACGCCGGTCGTGGGGAGAGGGGGGGTGTTGACCCAACGTAGATTCCTTAGCCAGTAGACTAGCGACGCCGCGAAGCGCGTCCCAATCTGCTTCGTGAGGAGCTCACGGCTGTCCCTTGCCAGCTCAACGTCATATCTCCCTGCCGCGGCGGAGGCAAGCTCCCAGGGGCGCGTCGTCGCGATATTGTGCTGCGCTTGCGCCATCTCGATGGAGATGGTCCCGATCAGCTTCTGGACCCTCTCCACGAGTACCGGCGGGGTTCCGATGGGGGGAATCCCCCGTGTGCTCAGGCATAGGGGCATATTCTGTGCCGCCACTCCTGCGACGTCGAGTCGGCAGTGTAGATTGACCCACCTGCCCCCTGGTCCCGGGCATTCCCAGAAATAGTGTAGCAGGGTCCCCGGAGTCCCACCGTCGCAGAACTCGCATACGCCGTCACCCGTTCCCCATCTTCTGTTGCACCACTCGCGAGAGTACACCGCTCCTGCGATGCATTTGCGGATTGCAAAGCTGAGCCTGTCCCCCGTCGCGCGGTTCTGCCACAGTCTGTTCAGCAGGCGCACATCCACCCCCCTCTCGATACCCGAGTAGCCTTGCCTTTGTGTCGTCAGGTAGCGCCACGCTCGAAGACGCAGGCCCTCACGGACGAAGTGCAGTGCCTCCTTCCCGGAGAAGGGCACGGTCGCACCTTCGAACGATAGCAGCTCGAAACTGTGCCGCTTCGCCGGCAGGAAACGTATCTCCCGAAGGAGATTGGATATCAGCCCGACGGGGCCCTTTAAGGAGGCGTCAGCCCCGGATACAAGGAGGGCATCCATTCGCAGCCGAAATCTCTCCTTCTGGTATTGCTTCGCGGCGGTGCGGAGTGAGCTGTACCCGGAGGCGCATGCCGGATCGCACAAGTGCGCCTACGCAACGAGGGTAAGTGTCGCGAGGGGGCTCTTCGCCGGAAGAACATAAAGAAAGGGGGCGGGGGGTAGGTATTCGAAAAACACCTGTTGCAGCCTCAAATAAGCTTCGCCTCGCAAAACCCACGGAATTGGAGCTTCTTGGGCAGCATGCCCGTGCGGGATGCCCCAGCAGTGAAGAGCCTGTCGTATTGGTTGTTGTGCAAAAAAACTTTCGCAACTCAAACGCAAGTGCCCACGCCTGACCTAAATGGCTGAGACTTATGACGAGCAGTGGACCTCAACCCCTGAGACACTGAATTACGCAGAATCTTCGGCTTGAAACGCAGCATCAGCCATTTGTGCATCAGTGATTCAAACAGGTTAGTTGGCTTTGTGCAATGCACCAACAGGCATCACAACTTCAAATAGTTGTCATACTTACTCACTCGCAACAGGAAGGGAAAGACATACCGCGGTAATCCATTCGATGAACTGAACATTTCGCTGTGGAAGGAACTGGCTGATGCCGACATCCTGCAAGGCGTGTGTTTGGAGTGTAAAACGACTGCACAGCATCCGCCTGCGTGAAAAGGGCACCGGGGCGGGGTTACAGGCGCGCAAACCGAGCGGTACCTGGTTGCGGAGAACGGGAAAAACTGGCAAAATCAACCTAGACGGAGGAGTTATCGGGGTTCAGAAGACTTCTGGAAAAGCTTGGGGTAAGACTCAAGAGCTCTCCGGCTCCAAAATGGGGAACCTGGGGGCTCCTTGGCAAGGTTCCGCAACACATCAATTCCACAGCAGCAAACAGTGATCCCTTTTTCATTTTGGCGCGTCCTCTATGCGCAGAACTCCTGCTGAGACGTTTTCGATGGTGACTATTGCAGATTTCGGCTCAGATTCTGGGACAGTAGCTCGGGTCTGGGGCACACCGTGACTTCGCGCAGGGCGGAGCGCACCTCCGGCGTCAGCTCGCCGACGAAGGCGGCGTCGACGCGGGAGTACTGCATCGTGTCCATCCATAAGCCGTAGTCGGCGGGAACGCCGGTGCTCAGCGGGTGCTTCTCGAAGACGGGCGGGTCCGCCGCGGGCCACGCGAGCTCGACGGAGTGCTTCTGGTACCGCTCGGACAGCGGCGGCAGCGCGGTGAGCTTGCCCCGCGCCTTCCGCGCCTGCTTCTGGACCGGCGGTGCGCCGGCGGCCGGCGGCGGCGGCGGCGGGAGCGGCGAAAACGACCCACCCGGCTCCGCCGCGGTGTCGTGCTTCCGCTTCAACGACGCCTGCCGGGAGCTCCCGTCGGCGGTCGGATCCTCTGCCTTGCCGAAATCACCGGGCTCCGGCTCCTTCGCGGCGGCTTCGGGCGGGGGGGTGGGGCTGGGCTCGGCGGGGGGGGCCTCGTCGGGATCCGAGGCCGCGCGCTCCCGCTTTTGCGACGAAGGGGACCCCGCTTGCCGCGGGACGGGAGAATCGCGCGGCGCGGGTTCCGCCGAATTCCCGCCCGCCGCCGGTTTCTGGTCGGCCGCCGCGTCTGCGCCCGGGGGATTGCAAGAACGCGCTTCCACCGAGCGGGCCGCGTCTGCGCCGTGCTTCGGCGGTCCTTTAAGCCCCGGTGCGTCGCCCGGGGAACGGCCGCTCGAAGGATCCCGCGCCTGCTGTTCAACCGCCGGGATGCGCGCGGGCTCATCCTTTTTCGCATCGGCTGCGGGGGCAGCCGGCTCGGGAGCTGGCTCGGCGGACGGCGGGGCGGGTGACGCCGGGCGGGAGGCCTCGGCGTCTTTGCCCGGGGGGGGTGTGTTCCGAGGCATGGAAGGTGGGTCGGTCGCCGCCGGGAACCCGCGATGGCCGCTCCGCCCGGCGTCGAGCTTTTCGAGCGGCGGCACCGGGGACGCGGACCGTGCGTCCCGTTTCGCCGCCAAGTCCCTCACGGCCTCCGACGGCAGCAGCGGCGGCGACGTCGGCTTCATCGCCACGTCCGGCTTGCTCCTCCCCCGGGCACCGGCGCCCGGGCTCTCGGCATTCGTGGGGTACGGTGTGCCAGCGCCGCTGCCCGGCAGCGGCGCCGGCGATGCGTATTTAGTCTTGACGATCCGCACCGCTGGCGGCGGCGGGGGCGGCGCGCTCGGAGGTGGCGCCGCGAGCAGCTCTGGTTCGAGGAGCTTCGTCTTGACGATGCGGACCGGCAGCGGCGGCGGCGGCGCGGCGCGCGGCGCGGCGGGCGGCGGCGGCGGCGGGGCCGGCTCGGCGGGGCTGCTCGCGGGTTTGCCAGGCTTCCCCGCGGCTGCTTCGCCTTTCGCGTCGTCGCCGCCGGGAGCCGGGGCGCACGGCGCGTTTTCGGGCTCGTTCGGGCCCGGCCCTCGCCCGCCATCGGCGGGCGCTTCGGGGGTCGAGTCATCCCTCTCCGCACTGGGCAGCGGCTTTAAGACGGACGGCATCGCGACGGGCGGCCGCCGCGCCTCGGCTCCAGATGGCGGTTCGGCGGCGTCGGGCGGTGCGAGCCCTGCGAGAGGGCTGCGTGACGGCGGCTTCGCGGGGGCCGCCGTCTTGGGCGACGCCGGCTTCGGCTCCGGGGACCATGACTTGCTCGCGTCGGTCATCGACGCGTCAGGAGAGAACGACCGCACGGCCGCCGCCGCGCCGACGACTGCGATCGCCGGGGACCCGCGGCCGGGCGAGAGGTGCGAGGCCCGCGCTCTGCTCCCGCTGACGCGGGGGGCGCACTCCGGCGCGTCGCCGGCGGCCTGCACCACGACCGTCGGGATGTCTGCATCCGGGGCTTCCCGCTTCACTTTGACTTCGGTCGTGACTTCGGTCGCTGGGGGGGGCGACGGGGTTGAGGCTTCTTGCGGTTCGAGCTTCACGGCGTCGACGGGTGCCGGCAGCGGCGGCGAGCCGCGGCGGCCCTTCGGGTCGGAACGCGCCTTCTGCCGTCGTTTGCCCGCGGGCTCCCCTTCGTGCGCGGACGACGCGGACGCGTCGCGGTTCAGCCGCTTCCGCTTGGTCGATCCGGGGGTGGCGGCGGGCGGGCGGTGGTGGTGGTCCGTGGTGGGGTGTTGCGCGGCGGCTTCGTCTTCGTCCTCGTCTGCGTTGGTGTCGAAGGCGGCGCGGATGTCGCCTTCGGTCAGGCGCGCCGGCCGCGCGGAGACCCGCTCGGCGAACTCCAAAAACACGGACCCGGCGCTGTCGACGTACGCGCTCTTGACGCAGTTGCGGTTGACCAGCGTGAGCCACAGCCGCTCCCCTTCGTCGAGCAGCAAACACCACGAGCTCGACCGGGGGAACCCGTTCAACGGGATCAACTTCCGCCTGCCCGTTGAGGTCGCCTCGTGTAAGAACCCGGAGAATCCGATGGCCGGCTGGCTGAAATGCAGCTTCCGAGTCTTCTCGTCGGTGTGCGCTTTGATGACGTATCGCTGGGTCCCGTAGGACCAGACGCCCGGCAGAAGGTCAAAGTCGTCGTTCTCGTCGTCGCTGCTGATGGCGAACGACCCTTCGTCCTCTCCGGCCGAGTCGTCGTCGTTGTCGGCGGCCTCCTTCTTCACGCGCACGGCGGCCTCCTTCTTCTCGTCTTTGGGAGGAACGTCTTTCGGCGGGTCGACCTTCTCGAGCTTGACCTCCAGCTTCAGCTCGGCCTCGGCAGCCGCGGCCCGTTCGCCGCGCAGCCTGACAATCTTCTCCACGAGGCTCCGCACGAACACCGGCCGTGCGGCGTCGGTCTCGCGGAGGAACGACAGCGCCGCCTGGTCCGTCGGATGTCCGGCGGCGGCGAGCGCCCGCCGGATCTTCACGAGCGCGACCTTCGCCACCGGGCCGGCAGCGACGCGGGTCAAGGAGTACACGGGCGGGACTAAAAGCGACACCGACGCCGCGACGGCGGACGCGACGATGGACACCGCCGCGATGTACGCCCGGACGCGGGTCAGCTTGGCTTTGAGCAGGGTTCGGTGCAGGTGGACCGTGCTGCCCTGGGCGCGGGCGCCGATCGCTTTGCACGCAACCTGCAGGTCTCGGTAGGTGCAATCCTTCAGCGATTGGATGTACGCACACTTGAAGCACAACCCCGACGGCTCCGAAGTTATGCACCCGCACCAGCGGCAGAACGGATGGTCGCCGGCGTCGACAGGTGAGATGAACGAGACTTCCGTCAACAACGCGGGGAGCATGCAATACGGCGCGGAGCTCAGCGGGATGATCGCCTCGCGCCCCCGCACCAATAGCCGCTTCGAGGTCTCGCGCCACTCGGCGTTCTCCTCGTGCGAGAACTCGACGGTGAAGCGCGGGGGCTGCTCGTCGGCCGGGCGGCCGGCCTCTTCGTCCGGCGCCGCGGCGGCGCACTCGAAAAGAGCGCGCCGGAGGCCTTTTTCGGCGGGGCCGCCAGCCCGCTGCAGCGCCGGCACGACGTTCTGCACGACGCCGTACGCCCGCGTCTTCCTGTCCAACACGCCCTGCCCCGCGAAGACACCGGCTACCGCCGCCCGCAGCATCGCAGCGGGGACGGTGTGCCGCCGGGTGAGATTCCCGGATCCCGCTGCGAACTCGCGCGGGGTGAGCACGCGCGCAGGCGACGACAGCGGCGTCTTCGGGTCGACAGGCACCGGGCGGGTCATGTCGGCGCCTTCCTGCTCCACGACGGCGGCGGTCGGCGTCGTGTACTCCATGACCGACACGGGGCGGCCGACCAGGAAGCGGGTCTGCGGCGGCATCGTCGCGTCCGGCAGTCCGCCGTCCGCCCAGAGGACACCGCGCTTCAGCCACCACACCTGCGCCGCGCCGTAGACGAGGCAGCAGGATGACGCCGGTTTGATGGGGACGCCCATCAGCGCGATGTCGCCGTCAGCATCGATTTCGAGGAGCCCGACGCGTTCAAGCTCGCCGGACTTCTCCTCGAGGAGGGAAACGGTCCTGCCTTCGATGTATAACAGCGCGTGGGGAAGGATGGTGTCGCCCGGCGCCTTCCGCGTGCTCTGCGCCGCGTTGAGGCGGCTGATCGGCGGCGCGAGCGTGCTCGTCGCGGCCGGCGGGGACGAGAGGTCGAACGGATACTGGTCGAGGGTGCCCGGCGCGTCGCCGGCCGACGGGGGCAGCGCGAAGGCGCACCACAGGCCCTGCGCGGCAGCCACCGAAGGCGGCAGGGGAAGCGACTTGTTGACGGTGGTCGACACGACCTTGGCGAGGTTGCTGACGACCCGAGCCGTGCCCTCCAGCGACCACGCGCAATCGTCGGTGAGCACCGAGCACAGAGCGTCGGTTGTCACGTCAATCCGCTCAAGTGTCGCCGCACTGGGTGGGGCGGGAGCAGAGCCCGGCGTAGGCGGGCTGATGGATGGCTGGACTACCAAGCACATCGACAAGCTGATGCCGCTTACCGCGCTGGAAGCGTCGTCGTCTTCGTTGCCGGCGCTCGACTCTGAAGACGATTCGTCGGGGGAGACATCTCGTTCCACCATCTTTTGCCGCCGCCTCGCGGCCGCCCGGTCGGCCCTCGCCGAAACCACCAACTGCTGCTGCTGGGCTTCCGGCGACTGCTCGTGCTCGGACCCTTCGCTCCCCCGCTTCGCGCGGGCTGCCGCCTCGCCGCCCGACCGGTCCGGCGACGGCTCCTCGGGTCCCGGCCGCCCGCTCTTCGCCGCCTTCCCCGGGCGGGGTCGGACGGGCGCGCGCTTCGGCCGCGGCCCGGCCTTGCGCGGCGCCACGCGGCGGCGCCGCGCTTCGCGCTCGTCGACCGTCGACGGAGACCCGGAGCGGACCGACTCGGCTTGGTCGCCGCCGACGGAGCTGCCCCCCGGCGACGCGCCGGCCGTCGGCTCCGCCGCGGCGGGCGGCGCCGCCGGGGGGCCGTCGTCTCTCTCGTCGTCCGCCTTCGCCGCGGGCCCCCGCGCAGCGGTGGCCCCCCGCTTCCGCCGCGCCGAAAGCGACGACGGCGGCGGGGGGGGCGTCCGCCGCATGCCCACCTCGCCATCGTCGAACGCCGGGCCGGCTTCGTCTCCCACCCGGGGAGGCGACTCCGGCGTGTCCGCTTGCTTCCCGGGGCCGGCGGTGCTCCCTCCCTCGATGGACCGGTGGAACTCGATCGAGAAGCTCCACGGCAGCCCCGCGATGATCTCCGCGATGTCGTCGTCGTTGGTGACCGGGCGGTCGCCGACGGACAAGATCCGGCAGCCTTCGGTGATCCCTGCCTCGGCCGCCGGGGACAGCGGCGTCACTTGGTGGACGAAGGATCCGATGCACTGCAGCCCGACGTGGCCGACTGGGTCTTTTTCGAGCGTCCTCTTCGCCGTCGAATGCCACGCCCGCCTTTTTTCGGACCGAACCAGCCGGAAGTACCGCTCCTCCCGCATCTCGGCCTCCCACTGCCGCCCGCAGAGGGTGTCCGGGTCGGTCGGGTGGGGGAGCAGAGCAATCGAGTACTCGTGGCTCCACCCGTCTGGCGGTTGGAGGACATCGAACCGGAAGACGAGTCCCGGCACGAGGCATTGACGGTCGGCGTCGAGCGTGTGCGGGGGGGAGTCGGGGTTGAGCAGGGTGTCCAGGGGGGGTGCGCGGGTCCAACAAATCTCGCGGATGCGGTACGCGTGTCCGACGTCCGAGTGTCGGAAGGCAACGACAGGCCGGCAGATGGACCAGGACCCGCTCATGCGCGTTCCGTTGCTGAAGTGCGTGTCCCAGAGCCCGTCGAAGACGCTGCGGCTGAGCACCTGCTCGACGGGGGCGCCGTGCGTCAGGAGCTTGGCGGGGACGCCGCGAGTCAGCGTCGAGAGCGGCGGCGGGTACACACTCGGCCCGAAGAACCGGGACGCCGACACCTTTTTCTCGAGCTTGTGCAGCAGGGCCTCGGCAGCCGCGTGCCGCTGCCGCCGGACCTCGAGGATCCTCGCCCGGGCGGCGCCCGCCGACGAGCAGTACTCCTCGTGGTCGGCTGCGAGCTCCGGCATCACGCGGCAGTCGCAGTGGGGGCAGGTCCGCTTGTGGGTGTTCGAGTTCGTCGTGCGGTTGGCCTGCTTCTTCCGGCAGCGCTTGCCCCATTCCTTCAGCACCGGGTGCATCTCCGCCCGCAAGTCGGCGTCGGTGGCCTGCGCTGCGAGCAGCTGGAGGCACACCATCTGCAGCCGCCGAACGAGGAGGTCGCTGAGCAGGCTCTCCTCCTCCTTCTTCCGGGCGCTGACCCCTTGCGTCACCTTCAGCCCCGCCTTCAGCGCCCGCACGGTGCCGGTCACCTCGTCGTCGTGGCCCTCGTTCTGGAGGTCGCGCGCGAGGGAGAGCACGGAGCCGCGGCAGATCTGCCGCAGCCCCTCCCGATCCCCGTGCTGCAGCAGCGCCGCCATCCGGCTCGACACCGCCGCGACCGCCCGCCGCAGCGACGTCGTCAGCGCGGCCGGTGTGCGCCGTGAACCGGGAGCCACCGGCGGGTTGAGATGCACAAGCCGCTTTCGGAGCACGGTCTCGCCCGGTGCGGTGCCGTTGGCCGGCGCGCGGGCGTCCACGTTTTCATCAGGCTCTCGGTGGGCGGCGGGATCGACCTCTTCGCCGCTGGCGACGCGGATGCGGTGCATGATGACGGCGTTTTTGTTCTCCCACGCCTCGAAGTGCTCGCAGTCGATCTCTTCGACGACCGCGCGGCGGGACGCCGGCGGCAGCTCGCTGAGGGCCGACGCTACGACGGTGTTCAGCGCGTGCCGCTTGATGAACACCTGCACCGCCTCCACCTCGTGCCGCTCCTTGTTTTTTTCGGCGGCCGCCGCCGTGATCAACGACAAGACCACGTCGCTCGCGGAAGGCGCCGCCACAGCCTCGCTGCTTGTGATCACGGTGGCTACCCGTCCCCCCGAGTCGCACTCCGGCGCGTCCGCTTGCTTGCCGGGGCCGGCGGTTTGCAGCTCGCGGGCGGCCTCAGAGAACTGAAGGAGCACGCGCTTCCGCGTGCGAACCGGGAGGTCCAGCAGCTGGAGCGAAGCCTCCGGCGTCAGCTGGTGCTGCTGGATGAACTCTTGCAGCTCGGTCGGCTTGCGCCTCCTCGGCCTCTGGCGGCCCCGGCGCGGGGCCGCGCTGAGGATCAAGTCGTTGAGCTCGATCGGCTCGTCTCTGTCGTCGTCCGCCGCGTCCATCTCTTCCTCCTCGCGGGACACCGCCTTGAGCCGCGTGTCCTTGCCGGAGTGCAAGCCCACCAGACACCAACCTTTCACATCGAGGACCTTCAACCCGGAAACGACCCGGGCCCACACCCCTGGGGGTGCTTGGCAAATAGCGTCAACGTACACGACTGCCCCCTGTGGCGAGACGGACACGGTATCGGACTGCAAGCTGGGCGACACTTTGACCTCGGCCTGCGGAGCGATGACGATGTACTTGTCGACGCGGTGCGCAAGCCGCTTCCGGCTCGCTTCGTCCTCTGACGCGAACTCCTCCGCCGCGCTGCAGGAAGGGTCGTCGGCGTCCTGTTCGGGCGTCGGGCTGCTGTCCTTGTCCGCGTCCTTTTGCTGCGCTTCGGGCCCTTTGCTCTGCGGCTTCCCCGGCTTGCTCCGGCCACGCTTCCCCCGGGACGCTCGGGGGGTGAGGTGGACCACGCCCACGTCGTTGCTGTCGCCGTTGGCGATGGGTTCCTGATTTTCTTCCGACGGCCGACGAACTCCGGCGACCAGCTCTCTTTCCAACTCAGCGATGGCCTTTTCGAACTGTCGGGTGTCGGGAGTTTCAGCGCTGAAAAGCTAAAAAGATTTGAATTGTCTTGTACGTGCGGGGGAAGGATTGCTTGGCCTGCTAGTAGTAGTAGAATGATAGTAAGTGAACATGATCGTTAGGCTGATCGTGGGGTGTCGGGAGTTTCAGCGCTGAAAAGCTAAAAAGATTTGAACTGTCTTGTACGTGCGGGGGAAGGATTGCTTGGCCTGCTAGTGAATGATAGTAAGTGAACATGATCGTTAGGCTGATCTTCTCCCAAACACGCTGCCAGCGTTCTCTTTCGTGTTTACAATACATTGTTACTACGAAAAAAGTAGTTTCGAAACAAACGCCAGCCGCACAGAAATCAGGTGAGTCAAAACTACCAGCGCAATTATGTTGCCACGTCGGGGCAAGTGGTGAAACCCCCGGAACTCGGGGAATTGATGATGTCACCTGACAGGCGGTGGAACAAGAAAATCCGAAGTGGATTTTGATTTCCACGATCACCATTCCACATGGATCTACATCTCGAACTCTGGCGGGACGAACCACGTACATTCAGAACGCCTTCTGGATTTGGTCTGAGGAAGCGACACAACCGTTGACTAGTTTAGGTTGGGAGAGCGACAACACTCCTCCAATCCGCATTCCAAGAAACGCCGACACATACCTCAAAATGCCCTGTGAAAGACGTGGCCACAAGGCCTTCAACCTGAGGCGTGGCGCTCCTTTGCTCGTGCTGCTCCTGTGCGTGTGTTTCGTCAAATACTACCGAGGCGCGGCCCAGTGCTTTCATTTGGACGGAGCCGAGAGACCGAAAAACAATACGAACTACGGGCAACGTAATGGGTCGCATTTGCTGGCCGTTTGCACCCGGCACTAAAGTGTAGTCTAAACCCCGAACAAAGTTCGCGAAGCAAGCCTTTTTTCGAGCTTATTTTTTGCTTGTCCGGTACCTGCACCGGAAAAGGTTTCCTCAGCCAGTTCAGGTGTTTGCCTCATGAAAGCATACCTCGACTGGCCTGTCGAGCCATTTGATGCAGATGTCATTGAATGCCTCGAGTACTTCTTCCAGAGGTTGCGGCAGAGGTGTAGTTGGACCCAGGAGCGGCGAGTCATTCCCAGCGTCCTTCGTAGACGGCCGGCTAGCAGGCGTCTCACGCCCGGGTGGCGACAGCGGCATCACCAGCTGGGGTCCTATTATCGGTGTATCCCCGTCCTCTTCACTCCTTGGGTCCTCATCCCGCCCGTTGTCCACCATTGGGCAACTCCCCTCCTGTGTGTTCCGTTTCGAGGTCATCGCTTTGTCAAGGCCCATTTTCTTTGCAAGCAGCGCAGAGAGAGATTTCTCGCTAACGGAGGCCCGACAACCTGACCCTCCGGATAGTTTCCTTCCTCATTGGTCGGAATTCCGGTGTTGACGGTGTGCCCAAGTAAGTGACATTTCCTCTTCGAAGACAGCGGCCTATTTGTTGGTTCGGCGACTGACGCTTACTCTGATGGATACGGCTGAGTTGCTGAGTTGCATAGGTATTTGTGTTGCCCTCGATACGATGGCCTGATACTTCAACGGTGTCGAAGTACCTCCATCCATCACAGTTTCATACCACAGCAATGTGGGCTCTAGCTCGTTTCCGCTCAACACATGGGCAGGTAAAAGACTTGAGTGAAAATGCGTTGACGTCGCAGACAAGTCCGCACGTGGCGGACGAAGCAGGTTTGGAAGGCTGACGCAGAGATGTCCAGGGGAAATCTAAGAGGAGGTGGAGGGGAAACAAACGAGAAACATAAGGCTGGCCACAAGAGGAAAAAGAGAAAAAAGCCGCAAGATGCTGCGTACGCCGGGGGCAGCCGGCGGACGAGAAGGTGCACCTGCTGTTTCTGCTTGTTTCGCATGGTTCTTTCTGTTGAGTTGGAGCTGCTGGTCTCGTCCGTGGATAGACACATGTCTCTCGGGTTTGCCTGGGCGGCGGGTGATTGAAGTAGGGGGACATGGTACCGAAGGAGACGACCCTCCGTCACATGCACCTCCGATAGCCGGAAATCGCGAGGCCGAACGGCCTTCGTGGTCCGGCCAGCTGTGTGAACCAAGAAGAAGACGGTTTCAAGTACCTTTGCCTCGGAGGGCTGTTGTGTTTGCTGCGGGAATATAATGAGACGCAGCTCTTGACAAACAGGGAAAGACTCCGTACATAAGAAGGTGCTTTCTATTCTTTTTTCGCTTTTTCTCACAAAAGAGGGGGTGCCCGTTGCGTTCGGTTGCAATCGTGAGCAGCACAATCCTCTGCAGTATTAGCCATAGAATATTTAACCCAGTCAACTGTTCCCTGCAGTCTTAGCATACTTTCAAAAGAAACTACGAGGCGTGGCGCTGATCCTGGAAGCAAAACCTGAGCTGCAGGGCCTGCGGTGCCCGGTTCGAGAGCGAAAGATGTTAACCCTGTCCGGACGGGAGACGAGTATTTGGGCCGAAAAGGCAGATCCGAGCTGGAATTCGGCCACTGCGCCTCGAGCGGGAAGTTGCTGTGCCACCCCATTTTGAAGGCATATACACCATTAGTTTTGTTTCGGTGGGTTTCCCCCCCGGTTAGGTACCAGGGAAAGCCTGCTACACGGGAGCCAAGCTTCACGTGTTCGGTACTGCAGAGCCACGGGCCTACTGGTCAAGTGTTCCCAAACTAAAGCATCAAGGCGTGGCGCACTTGGCGCTTGCGCTGAACACAAGCTCGTCGAGACGGTCAGCCACAGGGCAGAGCGGACGGGGTAATGGCACTATGCTGCCTCCGACTCAAGCTTTGCAAGCTGTGGTAGACCGTCACGTTCCTGGACCTCGGTGGGTTTCCCAAGTAATTCTGCATCCCGTGAAGACCCTCGTCTCCGTCCGCAGGGGCTAGTAATAGTCCGTTGATGTGATTGTTGAACGTGTCTGACGGCTGGAAGAGTCCAAGAAGTCGTCGAGAGTTGAGGAGGTCAGAATCGGAGGACGAGCAATGTGCTCGTTTTTGAGAGGAAAAGGACGCCCGAACGCATAGCATTTAATTTAGACTAACCCTGAGTAACTGGGCAAACATCTTGCACGTTGTGCGGTGGATAATGACGGGGCCCCCACTCGTGCGAGGGAATGCAGTACGTGCGACGAAGAATTGCACTGGTCTCCCCCGGCGTGTTGCTTTACCGAACCGCCCATTCTTCACGACTGAAAAAAAAAAAGAAGACAAGAGAAGACCAGAAAAAGAGCGCAAAGGCGGTCGGCCTTTCACTTCGTTCCTTGCGTCGTTTTCTGCTTTCTTTTTGAAAGAGTGCAACGAACTGTACACGTGCGAGGGAAGGAAACTTCTGCCGTACACCCCGCTCTACTCTATGAGAAGCACATGTCTTTCTTTCTGTTGCTTGTGTGGCACGCCTTTCCCGTCTATTCATCCGCAGATGGAAAGAAAAGCGATCCAATGCTGTTGCTCCGCCGCGGTGCTGGAAACCGACGAGGGCACCTTACGTTTGCCTTTCGGCAGTGTGTCCGTCTTTCTCAAAATCGGCAGCAAGAGAAAGGCGCAGTCGTTACAGGTCATTGAGTGCGCTATGCCGGTCTCGGCAGGAAATTCTAAGCAGCTCCGGAGATGATAGGGATAGCAAGGGGATACCATTTCATCATGCATACCCATCCCATACCATGCATACAATCGCCGTTCCAGTCGCCGTTTGTCTGTATCTCTCGGCGTCGGACTGCGAGAGGATTCGATGCGCAGACGTTGCAGGGCACTGCCTTTGCACGCTCACAAACGCCGTTCAGTCGCCACTTGGTCGGTAGGCCGCGTTAGAACAGGGTTCAACCGAGTAACCTCATCAGCACCCACGCAGAACCGTTTCACCCGCATGGTCAGTTGCTGCGAAGAGAAGGGAGGCGCCGACGGCGCCGACGAGCAACCGCCTCCAGACCTTTTCTTGCCCTTCTCCTCCGCCTCGATCATGCGGTAGAACCCGAGCCGCTCCCCCTCTGCGCGGGCCGCGAACTTGGCGACCGCCTCGGCCCGCTCTGCGGCTGCGCGGGCCCGGGCCTCCGCTGCTTCGGCCCTCCCCCGCAGCTCCGCCATTTCGGCCTCCCGCTGCTCTTCGGTGGTCGTGCTTCGGCGGGCGCGCTCGGCCTCCGAATCGCGCTGCTTGACCGCGTCCGCGAGCCGGCCCTCCGCCTGCAGCAGGGCGGCCTCGTGGGCGGCTTCGAGGCTCCGCTTCTCGCGCGCCTCCTCTTCGCTCTTTTTCGCGAGCCCCGCGATCTTCGCCTGCAGCTCCGCGATCAGCCGGTCCTTCCCGGAGTCTGACTGGGAGAGGGTGCGGTGGGCGTCTTCGAGCTGCGCAGCCAAAGCTTTCGCGCGGGTTCTTTCGGCGTCCAGCGCGGCTCGAACCGCGGACTGGTGCGTCTCCGCGAGAGCGGCGGAGTTGCTGAGCGCGAGGAGGGACACCGCTTCTTCGGCGCGGGCTGGGCGGGAGGGCGTTCGGCTGTCGAACATGTCTTTGCTCTTCGCGTCGCGGCTGATGGCCGGGACCATCGAGCGGGCGCGCCGCCGGGTCGGGTTGCAGGGTTTTTTGGCCTTCTCGCCGGCCGCCGGGGCACCCTCGGCGAGGCCGCCGCCGAACGAGACGTCGACGTCGTAGTGGTTCGCGAGCGTCGTCGACAGGCCGCTGGCGCCGAGCAGGAACCGCGACATTCCCTCGACCTTCTTCTTGAGGCTGTCCGCCTCCGCCTTCTTCCTCGCGAGCTCCCTCCGGGTCCTCTCGTTGCTGGTCTGCTCCTTCCGGAGGTTTTCGGCGAGGTCGCCGTTTGCCTGCGGTGGTGCGTTTTTTGTTCTTTTCGGACTCTTTCTCTCTCTAGCGTTAATTGTGGATTAGAAGGTCGGCATTTTAGAGTCTCCGGTTGACCGTAGAGGATTTGCTAGGGAGGATTGAAAGAATAGAAATCAGTGAGAAGGTGCAGCTGGTTTCGGGTGATGTGTCACTCCGGTGTAAAACCTTATGGGGGTATTTGGGATTGGGTAGGGTGGGAGGGGGGTTTCGCCTTCTCGCCGGTCGCCGCCAAACGAGACGTCGACGTCGTAGTGGTTCGCGAGCGACAGGCCGCTGGCGCCGAGCAGGAACCGCGACATTCCCTCGACCTTCTTCTTGAGGCTGTCCGCCTCCGCCTTCTTCCTCGCGAGCTCCCTCTGCGTCCTGTCGTTGCTGGTCTGCTCCTTCCGGAGGTTTTCGGCGAGGTCGCCGTTTGCCTGCGGTGGTGCGTTTTCTTCTTTTCGGACTCTTTCTATCTTTAGCGTTACTTGTGGATTAGAAGGTCGACATTTCGAGTCTCGGTTGACCGTAGAGGCTTTGCTAAAGAGGAGGATTGAAAGAATTGAAAAAGCTGAGAAGGTGCAGCTGGTTTCGGGTGATGTGTCACTCCGGTGTGAAACCTTGTGAGGTCCCCTAACGCGTTTATGGGGTGTTTGGGATTGGGGAGGGTGGGATGCAGTATTCGAACATTTTCAACAGCAACAAAAGGGCACACCTTCTCCGAATGAACCAAGTCCTTCTGAAGGTCTTTGACGGATTCTTCGTAGTATCCCAGAAGGGCCTGCGTTCGTTAGGTGTTATTCCAAATGTACTCAAAAAGCTCGTTTGATGTGAATTAAACGTGATTTGTGAACCAACGAGAGGATTCGCCCAACCAAGTTAACCGATGCGTTCCGTCTCACTTTCATATACGGTTGCGGCATGTTTGTCTTGCTAGCGGGTTCTTCGGATCAACACATCCCCGAAAATGGCAGAGCAAAAACTCAGGCGCGCCATTGAAAAGCTCTGTTTTGAAGCTCCTGCTTTGTACCTCGCTTTTCTCAAATCTGTCGCACAGCATTCTTGGGAGTCAGCGACCCTGTTCAAGAGCTCAAAGTGCTAGCCCGAATGCGAGGCTGCGACCGGCCAGCTTAGTTTCCAACGCCCGCGGCTTCATCCCTTGAACATGAACCGAACCCGAAGGAGTGCTTGGCCGTTTCATGGCGAAAATCGGGACGGTGCATGCCCTCACGAGGAAATGCAACCCCTGGCCGAATGCAAACAAGAAAGGGCGGGAGCGCACACCTTTTCGGTGAGCATCGTCACCGTTTTCGGGCGGTTGTGGACCTTCTGTGCGGCAGTTGCGAAGCGGAGCGTGGACGTGGTTTCTTTCTCCTCGACGGGGTTTATGGTGCAGATGATGCTGGTGTGCGAACTGCCTCCGAGGGCTGGCTGCAGCAGGCGGGTGAGCTTCGAGTCCCTGTACGGGATGTGTTCAAGCTTCGACGAGGAGAGGACTTGGACGACTCGGACCAGCGCCGTGAGCGAGCGTCTGATGTTGGACCCCTCGCGCTCCTTCATTTGAGCCTCTTTTTCGCCGGCGTCGTTGCGGGCCAAGCGGCCGGCAATTGTCTGCAGCTCTTTGTAGTCGGTCAGGACGTCGGCCGGTGTTGCTTCCTGGGTCTGGTAGTTCGCCTCCGAGCCCGCGAGGTCGACGAGGGACAGCGTGCGAACCACGACTTCTTGCTTCGTGAAGTCTCGCGTCTCGAGCGTGATCTGGAACACCGAGTGCGATCGACTCGCGTGTTCGTGGACTCTGTTCCTACCGGCCGCACGCTTCGCTTCGCCGTACTTGACAGCGTCAAGCACGTCGTCCAGACAGCTGGCGACGTATTCTGTGATACCCTGCACAATGACGCCTCGGTCAGGATCTTCCCCTGTGTTGGTTTCATGTCCGTGTCAATTCCAAGGGAGAAAAGGTTTACCTCCCTAGCAGCGTCCCCCCCCCCCCCCCCCCCCCCCGCTTAGGTGTCAGCAAAAGCTGAAATCTCGGAGTTTCGAGAAGACCGTTCAGTCTTTGCTTTATGTGCCGGGGCGAACGATCGAAATATGCTGCCTTGAAGGAAATACTACTACAATACAGGAGGCCGATGCAGTAGCGTGCTTCGTGGGCTACACATTCCTTCTTTCCTAAGTATTTGCAGAGCAGGTACCTATGCCTATACAAGAAGAAACGTGCAAGCGGATACCGATGGTGAGGGCCGGCCCTTTGGCGCCGGTCGAGAGCAGGTCTTTGAGCTGCTCGTTGTAGACTTCGAGGAACGCCACGCGGACGAGGCACGCCGATTTCTCGAGGTCGTTGCGCTTCTGGATCGCGTTGAAGACGTCAACGCAGGCGAGGGGGATGATCCCCGGGCACTGCTGGCTGCCGAGCATGGTGTGCGTCTTCCCGGAGTTGGTTTGGCCGTACGCGAAAACGCAGCCGTTGTACCCGTCGAGGAACTTTTTCACCGTGTCCCGCGCGCTGCCGTTGTACACCTGCTGCGTCGTGTCGCCGGGCGCGTACACCTTCGAAAACGTGAACCGCTGCCCCGCGTTGGCCGCCGCGGCGGGGCCCGCCGCCTCGCTCGCCTTCGTGATGCTGGCCGGCGTCCACTTCCACTTCACGTTGGCCCCGTCGAACAGCACCTTCCCGTCCGCGCTCACCCCCGCCGCCTTCCGCTGGGACCGGGGCCCTTGCCCGGGGCGCTTGGTAGTGTGTGGTAGATCCTCGGGCGGCCGGATCCTCACGCCGACGCTCAGCATCACTGATTGGTCCGTCGGCATCGCCGGTTCGCGGTTGTCCTCGAACACGACTTCGTACTTGGATCGCGTCGGTTGCTGCGCCACGCTGGTCGCGTCGCTCGCGGAATGGTTGACCTCCGAGTTCTCGTACGCCGTGCTCCTCGCGTAGTCGCACTCGGATGAAGGCATCCGGCTCTCGTCGACGCTGCCCTCCTCGTTCCGGGGGGTGGCTTGCGAGTACGAGCGCAGCAGAAACCGGTTCTCCGCTATCCCGCGCGAGCTGCCTTCTCTCCCGCCGGCGCTGCGCGGCGTCGTGGCTGACGGCATGCGTTCTTTTCCCTTACGAGGTCAAGGCTTGCCTGGAACCCTGTTGATCCTAATAATAATTCTATGGGCAGGGGGATCTCCCTTCACCTTAAGTTCCCAAAAATAAGTTAGTAGTAGTCTTGCTTATTTCAGCCAATTCTGGTCATTCCTAAGGCGCATCTTGTTACATCGTGTCGCGCCAGAGCATGCACAGCCGCTTTCACAAAGATCGTGTGCCCAACACCGCGTCCTATTTGCGACGTGTTTCGGTCCTTCAAACCATGGACCGCGTGAACTTTCTTGTCTGCAGACAGAACAGCAATGTGAGTCTCAGTTTGACCATCCATGCTACGAGAGCACAGCAGGCACACAGGGATATAGAGAGGCTCCTCTCTCAACCGTGTCTGAGCGAACCCTGGGGCGCCGCCCGTGCCGCGAGGGCGACCTCGATGGGAGACCAGGTCAAACCGCCACCTGCACGAGCAGTATATTTATGTTTGTGCGATTTAACCTGCATGTGTTCTGGTTAAACCGCTGCCAACTTCTTTTTAGCTATAACAGATACTGTCTCCAGGGAAGCAGAAATTGGTGGTCGCAAAACAAAGTGGAGGAGCAAAGATGAAGATATTTCTACATTACACACTAGTACCAGGCTAGTCTACAAGAACTGTGGGCAGCCGCACTACGAAACTTCTCCAAGGACGGCATGCCGCATGCCCACACTTTCCGGCCAGCGCAGCGCGAAAGGGGTCGTGCTAAGCAGAACAACGTACGATGGGACCTGAAGAGAGGGGCCCAAACTTGAACCCTTGGCGTACGTTGAACGGATGCTTATTCGAAAGAAAACACTCAGCACAGGTTCGCCGTCCCTGAAAACAACTCGTCTACATCATCTCAACGACAAGACCGAGAGCGGAAGCTCCATCGAACCGGCTCACTCCGCTTATCTAGCAAAAGAAGAATGAGGCTAATCAGGTCTTAAGTAAATGGTGTGAGCTCAGTTTGTTTCAAGTGCAAACACGACGGGCGACGGGGAATGAGCCGAGAGCTGAGTGAATGCGTGCGAGTAGATCCCACGACGGGGGGGGGGGTCGGTTTATCTCGACAGAGCAGGACTGGCGACGGGTGAATCAGCCGCGCAGGGGCATACTCGGCGGACAAAACGCTCATCAGCCAAGCGACACGCTCGACCGCCCTTTGAAAGCCGGGGGGACGGTCCACGTCGTCTCCTGTGTGCGCGAGTTGTAATAGTACGGCCTGTGTGTCGCCCGGTCGATATGCTGCGACCAGGTGTTGTGCGCCAGCGGCCGAATGGCGGAAGAGTGCACATCCGGCGCGATCTCGCCCGAGTCGAAGCCAATAATGTACAGGTCGTTGCCCATGTATTCAAGAATCGACCCTGGATACCACTTGTCGTACAGTACCTCAACGTCTAGTCCATCGTCGAAGAGCCCGCTTGGATCGGCGATGCCGTCATCAGGTAAAGAGTACACGTCGTCATCTCGGTCTTTGCCGGAAAGCTCACGAGCAGGCGACGACGAAGCCAATGCCTTGACCTCCTCAAAAGTGCACGCCCCTCCCCAGCCGTCCGGCTGCACCCACACGTCGTCGTCCACGTCCATCACACGGCCTTGCAGCCATGCCCCCTCATGGAAGACCTCGACTCGGCTGCCGACGTGCATGTAACCCCACTACGCACGCATGCACCTCTTCTCCTGTGAGGAGTCACCACCCTTCCCACCTGTCGAAATATGAAGAGAGAGAGAGAGAGAGACGAGTTAGAGTGAAGGGACCATCTCTCCGAGAAGTATCCGGTCGCCCCACTACTATCCCGTACTACTACGGCGGGCGTAAGCCGTTGCGTCGTGGGCGCGGAGCGAGTCGTGGCCCAGTCAAAGATGATCGTTGCACCTTGACGGAGAATCTCAACTCCCACTGAACAAAGGATACGTCGTGCGGATATTCAGGCACGGCATCGTTCCAGCTGTTACAGGCGCAAATTGTTTCCAGCTTGCCCAACGAGACTCCGCAGCCAGAATACCAACTTCGCTGCGAAGCGGGTTCCGATGTTGGTCGTAAGCAACTTACGACTGTCCGCTGCTAAGTGTACGTCGTATTTCGTCGACGCACCTGAGGCGAGTTCCCAAGGGCGTGTTGCCGCAAGGCTTCGCTGCGCCTGCGCCATCTCGACTGAGATCGTACCGATCAGCCTCTGGAAATTCTCCAGCAGGTCACTATTAATAACTGTTGGCCTTTTTCGCAGTTGCCCACCGGGGCGACCATCAAACGGGCGAGCACTCCTGGCAGTACTGTGCACTCACAACTTTCCCACAATGTGGTCAGAATAGCCACAACAAATACCCACAAAACATTGTCTATTGTGGGTAGAAGCTTTTTCCTTTGTGTGGCACGGAAAATGGTCAATACTCGATGCCAGGGTTGAAATCCATTTCGTCGACACGAACGAGTCCTGAGAAAGTGGTGTGCAGGATGACGCTGACGACACACCCGGTACGAAAGTCTGAAGCGCCCAAAACCTGCAGTTTCCTACCAGCCCCCTACCCCAACACCCACAACACACGAATTTCTGCTGGAATCCGCCAGGCATGCGGTGCCATGCGCTGGTAGTGTCGTTTCTTGTGGATATTCGGGAAAAACGCTTGTTGCGTTAAGGAGGAAATATGCTGTAACCCACGCGAAACTCAGGTAAATGTGGGCTTCGTGCCGGGTATGGTAGTACCCTAGGACAATTTTGAACTTGGTTACGGTAATTGTCTACAGTCGTTTCTCCCCGAGCAGACGCACACACCACCAATATTCATCCCAAGGGCGAATTCTCGAACCTTCCTCCTTTTGTCCTCCGACGAGAAGGGCGGTCAACTTCCACATTTGCTTGTGAAAATACCCGGTCAGTGAAGGACGCAGTTGTTTCATTCTTTTCTTTATTTTTTGCGATGTTTATCTTTTGACACGGGTACAAAAAGCTGTGAAAAGGAAGGTTCTACGAGTGATGGAAAGGGTCAGACAGGGTAGATTTGTACAAGAGGAAGACCGAGTCAACCAGTAATGTCTAGGCAGAACACTGCCCATAGGGTTCGGGGTGTTGTAAGAGCTTGCTGGGTAGGCCTTTTGAGAACAAGGATGACTCTGAGAGACGACTGCAAGGTTGTACGTCTTACCTTCACCCAGAGGACACGCGTCCTACCTAGAAACCCCCACGATTGCAGAAAGAAAATCGAACGCATAGCCCAAGAGTCTTTTGAAGGCGCCGCCTCCATACGCATCGGGTCAGTTCTTCCCCGTTCGTGCGGGACACATAGTGGAATCAGAGGGGAGCGGCGCTTGTGATTCGCGCTGCGGCTTGAGAGGGACAGAGAACGCAGCATTTCCCCTCCGCGTAAGTCGCTTCTGTCGACCCGCATCAGATGACGAAGCAGAAGACAGGACCCACAAATTCTAGCACGTCGGAAGAAGGCTTTTTCTGCCTCCTGTATCGCGTGGTTCATCAAGTGCACAAAAGTGTCTTCTACCTTGTTGAGGTCGTAACGCACAC
Organism: Diplonema papillatum; assembly: GCA_030068145.1. Taxonomy (NCBI): domain Eukaryota; phylum Euglenozoa; class Diplonemea; order Diplonemida; family Diplonemidae; genus Diplonema; species Diplonema papillatum. The sequence goes on from JAPJBO010000682.1 coordinate 56,174, forward strand.
TCGCTGTGCGCAGGACACCCTGCCTGTTCACAAAGGTTTTCTGGTTCTTTGGTCAGAAGTCACAAGGTCGGACTTGTTGCCAGGTTGCGAGAACAACTAAAGAAATAGAATGAATGAGAATCAGAGTGAGAGAAGGCCGAAAATACTCGAGGGACTGCCTTGTGCTCATTTCGAAGGAGGCTAGAGGGGGAGCAAACAATACAACTACAAAGTGGGTCTTTTTGGTTGAACGCTTACGCCCGCCACTAAACCCAGTTTTACCTGTGTTTCGTGTGGGCCACAGCGCATTTACCTCCTTTGATCTATCGTATCTGGCAGTCTCCTCAAGCATTTCCTACAAAGCAGGTGCTTTTACAAAAGAAAAAGAAGAACGAACAAGAATCAGTGAGAAAAAGACTGCGGGGACAACGGCACGAGGAATCTCCGGTCATCTCGCTCACCACAACTCCATGCTCATCGTTTCGAAGGCACTTGACCTGCAAACTCGCGGCTCTGCAGTATCGGTACCCCGTGAACAACGAGCTTTCCTCCCACTCTGGTCTCTAAACGGGAGAAGTGACTAGCCGCCACACTCAACACCTCAGATCGTCGAGAAATAAAGAAAGACAGAAAAACAAGAAATACTCGAGGCAGTGGCCGGTGATTTTTTCAACCGAGTAGAGCGGGGAAGACGCATCCAGACACTAAACCCATGTATGTTATCTGTGTTTGGTGCCCGATAAAGCGCATTAACAATTGTGATTTAAATTGAAACTGGTACCTCCTCGAGTATTCCTACAAAGAGCAGGTGCTCGTTCGAAAACTAAATAAAATAAAGACGCGCAAAACTCTTGACTTGGAAGATTCAACTTCCAACGTTGGGCGTGATGGACATTACCATAAGAAGAAGTGCAAGCTCCTATTTGTGAGTTTTTAGTCCCACAGATCATCGCATTTGACGAAGGGCGGAAAAAGAATTTTCCATTGTGTAACTCGCTGACAGCATGCGGCCGCAGCTCCGTGTAGCAATCGTCAAGGGTGCAAGAGCAGCTCGAACACATGAACATGCAGGCTACTGAATTGTAGACGTCACACATGCACACTTGTCTCTCTCAGCACGTGGTACTCTGCGTGTAAGCCGTAGCAGTTAAGTGAAGGCAATCCCACAGAGGAAACGCGCCTTGAGTTTGCACGTCTCCAATTAATAATGACGACCTTCCGTACCGTGTCAAGAAGACTGATGGGGTCGACGTTGCTTGCATGGCACCTACCAGCTGTCTATCGTACCGAGACCATCATCCAGACAACGCTGCGAACAGCTTTCTTCTAGCACTTTCTACAGCATAACAAAAAAGGTTGTTGTAACACTTGCTCTAAGGAGGAAGTAACTGGGGAGACTTCGGTTCTTTCATAGCACAGTAGTGGCGCGTGCCTTACAAGTTTGGCACACTCTCCGTCGCTCAAGATGGTTACGATAGAGTGTGCTCCAGTGCATGCAAAACTGCGGTTCACTCAACCCATCTCGATGCGCAGCAAGGTGTCGCGGGGTGTGGGGGCTGCATGAAATGCACGATAGCTCGGAACCGCCCGCAACAAGATGACTCCGGTGCACCTTTCGTGGCCGATCGTGTGGCGTCTTGGGGCAGCTCTTCAACACACCACTACGTTTTACGGAACGAATACCTCGGCCACTTCCAATAAATTAGTGGTCGAAAGGAGGTGTCCACCCTGAGCAAAGGAATACCGAGACACCGATTCTCTCAGCACATCACCGGACCCCCCGGCCAGTGTCTACGCCCGTGCATTTCCCAATTGCACACCAAAGATATGTCGGCACGGTAGATTGGGTCTACTCTGCAACTACAATCCTTCTAAAGGCCGCGACCTCACTTTTTTCGCCGTCGATGCGTGAGCGGCATCACCCAAGTGCAGATGGCCCCGCAGCGTGTCCGGCGCACCCGCGAGCCTGACTTGCAGCTCATCCGCGGACACGCCGAAGTGCTTGACGTACGTGGCCGCGAAGTCGAGAAGGTCCTCGACCCATAGCAGCCGCGCGGTCTTTTTGCTCAGGGCCGCGATCTGCGTCTCGACGTCGGCCAGCGCCTGCTTACTCTTGTCTGCGCTCTGCCGGGTGCAGGTCAGGATGCTTGTACGGTTCAGGAACGCCTCCGCGTCGATTATGCCGCACTTTCCCTCGAGCACTCTGATTAGCTCGTCTTTCGGCCGGTTGAGGTTCAGCTTCCCGTTGCGCAGGAGGTCGATGAACCGCAAAAAGGCCGACAGCTTCTCTTTCTGCGCGGCCAGCTCGGCCCGCTTCGCGCGCAGGCGCTTTTCGTACAGCTTCAGGCGGAGCGGAAAAAAGCGCAGGATCACCTCGTCGGTGTCGTTGAACTCGCGGACGACGCCCGGCGGTGTGAAGAAGACGAAGCGCGACACGATTTTGCGCGTGAGCCGGCGCCGGACGTCTAACTTTGCGGATTTCAGCTTCTCGTTCTTCGCGTACGCAATCCTGAAGTTCACCAGCGTGTCGGTGCATGCGGAAGTGTACGACTTCACGAGCTTTTTGTGCACCAGAGCGTCGAGGTGGTCTTTGAACGTGTCCGTCCACTCTGCGACCGGCAGCTCGCTGATGCAGTCCAGCGTCGGTGTTTCCTCGGTGACGATGCCGTTGCTGACGTTGTCCGGGCAGAACCCGTGGTTCGCCGTGTGCCCGTGGTACCAGGGAACCAGCTTCTTGGCACTCTGCAGGGCGGCGACCTCCTTCTGCGCGGCGGCGACGGCGGCGAATTCGTCCGTTTTTTCGGCGAGCCGCCGGAGGTACTCGCGGGCGAGCTTCTCCTCCTCCTCGTCCTGCGCCGCGGCCGGGTTTGCGTGCTTCGGCGGCGGCGGCGGCTGCTTCGCCTTGCCGCCGCGGGCGCCGGGCTTGGCGGGCTTTCCCGGTTTCTCCTTCCCGGGCGGCTTCGCCGGCTTCCGCGCCGCCTTCGCGTGCGCGGCCGCCGCGTCGCCGTGCGAAGCGGCGATCTGCTGCCGGCGCGCGACGAACGCGAGGTGCGCCTGTTCAAGAGCGCCATGCGCGGATTCAAGCTGCTTACCGTAGGCCACCGAGGCGTCGTGCTCGGACTTGCAGAGCAGCAATTCGAGCATGCGTGCAACCACCTGCAGCGGGTCGTGTGAGGGTATGTTCGTCGCGTACCCCGTTCCGATGCCGGCGCCCCCGTTGACGAGCACCACCGGGAGGACAGGGAGGTAGTGGAAGGGCTCGACGAGCTTTCCGTCGTCGCTGCGGTATTCGAGCAGCGAGTCATCCTCGACCCGGAACAGCTTCCGCGCGAGGGCGGACACGCGCGTCGAGATGTACCGCGGGGACGCGTGGTCTGCGCCGCCTGTCAACCTCGTTCCGAATTGACCGACGCCCTCCAGCAGCGGGACGTTGTTGCCACACCCGGCGTAGTCCTGCGACATTTTGATGATAGTGTCGTGCAGGGAGGTCTCCCCGTGGTGGTACGCCGACCGCTCCATGACCGCGCCGCTCAGCTGCGACACCTTCACCTCGGGCCGGCCGCCTCTGTCGAGGCCGCGCTCGAAGCACGTGAAGAGGATCTTCCTCTGGCTCGGCTTCAACCCGTCCGCCGACGACGGCAGCGCCCTTTCGTTGCTGTACCTGAAATACGCGGCAAGCTCGGTGTCGACGAAGTCGCGGAACGTGCAGCTTCCCTGGGAGGTGTCGAGCGATTTGTCCTTCGTCTCGTTCAACCAACACCGCCGCTCGAACACCCCGTCGTCAAACGCGAGATTGAGCCGGGCCGTGTCAACTGGCGTGGCCCTGCGGAAGTCGATGAGGAGCGGGCGGTCTGCGCAGAAGAGGTCTTCGAAGTACCGCCGGCCTTCTTTGCTCGTGCTGCTGCCGAGGCCCTTGTAGTACTTCAGCGTGTACTTGGCCGCGGAGCGGCCGACGCCGCGCTGCCAGCGGGCGAGCTCCGAGAGGCTGAAGAACCACTGTTCGCTGTGGGAGCCGGGGCCGAACGCCTTGACGAGCGGCGTCACGATTTGCTTGAGGAACGGCCCCGTCGGCGGGACCACCTGCCCCGCCGGCGGCGCGGCGGCGCGCGAGGACTTCCGCTTCGACGGGATGAGCTCGAGCGAGGGCCGGACTACCGTCTTCGAAAGAAGCGCGGGCCAGTACGTGTTGAACCAGCTGAGGACCAGGCCCTTGATATGCGACCCGTCGAGGTCTTGGTCGCACATGAGCGCCACGCTTCCGTATCGGAGCGTGGACAGCTCGGCCTCTGTTTGGTACGACTTCTCCCTTTCCAGCCCCAGGACCCGCTGCAACTGCTGCAGGAGGCTGTTTTGGTCGATCCGGGACTCGCTCTTCTTCAGCACGTTCATCACCTTCCCCCGGAGGGGGAAGACCCCCCAGTAGTCCCGCCCCAGCGCCGCGAGCCCCGCGAGCGCGAGCGACTTCGCCGAGTCGCCCTCCGTGAGGATCAGCGTGCAGTTCCGGCTGCGCTCGGTGCCGGCGAAGTTCGCGTCTTCGAGCTTCGGAAGCACGATCTTCTGGGCCCTCTTCTTCTCCATCTTCGCGGCCTCTATGCTCAGCCGGGACTGCCAGAGGGAAAGGATGGGACCGACGATCCCGTCACAGCTCGACACACTCTTCACGAACTCCTCTGGAAGCGTGATGGTGGAGTCGAGGGCTTTGAGTGTCGGGCAGGTGAGGCGCTCCTTTGTCTGGCCGTCGAACTCTGGGTTGCCAACTTGGCAGTTGACGAAGATGGACAGACTGTCGCGGATGACCGCTTTGTGGACTTTGTACTTGTGCTCGGCGTGGATTTGGTGCCACAGAGCGTCGACAATTTTGTTCGTGATCACGGCCACGTGGCTTCCGCCCTTGAGCGTGTTGATCGAGTTCACGAACGAGATCTGCTCGCAGATCCGCGTCCCGACCCCGATCTCCCATTCGAACTTGTTCCGCTGGTCTTGGATCGTCGTCGTGAACAGCGCGCCTTCAGATGACTCGTACCGCCCGACGACCGAACTGCCAGTTGTGGCGACGTCGGCCTTCGTCCAGCCCGACGCGTCGGGGGTCGAATGCTCGTATTTTCCCTGCAGGTAGTGGAAAAACCCGTGGATCGGGACTTTGTTGCCGTTGAAATACACGTCGAGCCCGCGGCAGCACGCCGCGATGTCCGCCACGCGGCGCAGGAAGAGCTGGAAGTGGCTGTCGTTGAGGGCCGGGAACCCGAAGTAGCCGTACAGCGGCTTGAACGAGATCTTCGTGTACTCCGCCGAGGAGGCGTAGTCGCTGATCTCCGGCTCCGTCTTCAGCTTCATGCTGTCGGACCACTCCTGGCGGTACAGCCGGCTGCGGCGGGCGTCGCCGATCTCCACTCGGAAGAACTCCGACAGCACGTTCGTGGCTTTGGCGCCGATCCCATTTCGTCCGCCCGTTACTCTCAGTTCGGCGTCGTCGAAGTTGGAGCCGGCTTGGAAGTGGCCGAAGACGAGCTCTGGGCAGTACGCTTGCGAGTCCTTGTGCCACTCGACGTCCACACACCGGCCGTTGTTCAGAATCGTGATGACGCCCGTTTCCCGGTTGATCTCAACGACCATCTTAGTCGTCGCTCTGTCGGTTCCCTTCGTGCGGTGGAAGTTGTCTGCCACGTTAACCAGCATCTCATCAAAAATCTTCGCGAGTCCGGGCACTACTTCTATCTCCTTCATCGCCTGCTGGCACATGTTGGCCGGGTCGTCTATGACCCACGTTCGGATGTTGTGTTTCCGCGGGCTCCCGATGTACATGTCCGGCCGCTGCAGCACGTGCTGCTGCGGTGTCAGCGCCTTGTACAACTCCTCGACGCTCTTCTGAGCCCCGCCCTTCGCCTTCTTCCCCTCGAGCGCCGCCCCCGCCTTCCATCGGCGCACCTGCCGCAACGGAAGCCGCGCATGGCGCAGGACAGCCAGCATCGCACCTCTTCACCCTCCCCCCACCCCCTCCCGCCCCAACCAAAACTGTTCAAGTTGGCGGTCGAGGTTGGATGTGCCAGGAGGCACGGCGTGTCCGAGCAAGCCCCTATGTGCCGAAGTCCTCTCGAATTCACGTCACGCCGCGTTGTCTGCTTAGCTGTTCAAACTCATTTCCTATTAAGGCAGTCCTTGTGTGCTCATCGCAATCCCACCCCAACCAAACTGTTCGAGTTGGCGGTCGAGGTTGGATGTGCCAGGAAACACGGCGTGTCCGAGCAAACTCCTATGTGCCGAAGCCCTCTGATTCGAATTCACGTCTCGTGACGCCGCGTTGTGTGCTTAGCTGTTCGAACTCATTTCCTATTAAGGCAGTCCTTGTGTGCTCATCGCAATCCCACCCCAACCAAACTGTTCGAGTTGGCGGTCGAGGTTGGATGTGCCAGGAAACACGGCGTGTCCGAGCAAACTCCTATGTGCCGAAGCCCTCTGATTCGAATTCACGTCTCGTGACGCCGCGTTGTGTGCTTAGCTGTTCGAACTCATTTCCTATTAAGGCAGTCCTTGTGTGCTCATCGCAGACCCAACAACCAACACCGCTTGGTGTGGGCTTCGAATGTCAATTACCATGGATCAGACCCCGATTGCGGCAATCTGAAATACTATCCAGTCGTTCATAAGGCGCGGAAACCCGTATTATCGCCCCGAGCCACCTGTGAAAACCGGGCGTCCGAGCGCAATGTTCGACAACGACTCATTCTTCGCCCAAGAAGCTGCTGCTCGCGGAATAAAGAACCGGTGCTTGGCTTCGGGTACATGCTTCGAGATGTGCCGCCCCAGCCAAGCTCCTCGCCTGACCGGTGCCTCCTAACCACTTTTCTCGATTTTCGGAGCGTTTTGAGGCCACCTAGGTGGTTGGTTTCCAGCTTTGCAGAGACGATTGACAACCTCTCGCCAAGTTCAAACTGGCCGCTAGATTCGGACTGTCAACGTCGATTGACAGCGTCGTACAAAGACGAAAGAAGCTCTGGGCTGCTCTGTTGCAAAGCGAGCAGGCTACCTTGATGCAAGAGCGGCCGGTGTCCGGTGAACACAACTGGCGCTCCACCAGGAGCAGCTGCAACTGTTGGTGCGTTCAATCCGAACGGTACAGCTCTTCCCCCATGAACCACATAGTAGTTTTTCCAGTATGTGAGGGAAGGTGTAAAAAACATTTTGGTAAACATTGTTTACCGACCCCCCCCCCCCCTCTTGGCCGCACGGCATAGTTTGCCGCGCACGGCACGGTTTTTCACCTGACCCACTGGTACTACCAGGTAGACTGAGATAGAGCGCGCCGCAGGCGCGAAATTTTTTTTGAGGCGTTTTGGGCTCAGAAAGACCAAAAGGAGCACAGGAAAGTACATCACACTGGTGCAAAAAAGAAGAAGGAAGACAGGATTCAGAGGTTGTCCCACTTCAAAAACAAGGTTTTAGAAATTGTCCCACTTCGAAAACCAACTTTTAGAGGTTGTCCCACCTCGAAAACAGGCTTTTAGAGGTTGTCCCACCTCGAAAGCAAGCTTTTAGAGGTTGTCCCACTTCGAAAACAAACGTTTAGAGGTTGTCCCACCTCGAAAACAGGCTTTTAGAGGTTGTCCCACCTCGAAAACAAGCTTTTAGAGGTTGTCCCACCTCGAAAACAAACTTTTAGAGGTTGTCCCACCTCGAAAACAAACTTTTAGAGGTTGTCCCACCTCGAAAACAAGCTTTTAGAGGTTGTCCCACCTCGAAAACAAACTTTTAGAGGTTGTCCCACCTCGAAAACAGGCTTTTAGAGGTTGTCCCACTTCGAAAACAAGCTTTTAGAGGTTGTCCCACTTCGAAAACAAGCTTTTAGAGGTTGTCCCACTTCGAAAACAAGCTTTTAGAGGTTGTCCCACTTCGAAAACAAGCTTTTAGAGGTTGTCCCACTTCGAAAACAAGCTTTTAGAGGTTGTCCCACTTCGAAAACAAGCTTTTAGAGGTTGTCCCACTTCGAAAACAAGCTTTTAGAGGTTGTCCCACTTCGAAAACAAGCTTTTAGAGGTTGTCCCACTTCGAAAACAAGCTTTTAGAGGTTGTCCCACTTCGAAAACAAGCTTTTAGAGGTTGTCCCACCTCGAAAACAAGCTTTTAGAGGTTGTCCCACTTCGAAAACAAACTTTTAGAGGTTGTCCCACCTCGAAAACAAGCTTTTAGAGGTTGTCCCACTTCGAAAACAAACTTTTAGAGGTTGTCCCACTTCGAAAACAAACTTTTAGAGGTTGTCCCACTTCGAAAACAGGCTTTTAGAGGTTGTCCCACCTCGAAAACAAGCTTTTAGAGGTTGTCCCACTTCGAAAACAAACTTTTAGAGGTTGTCCCACCTCGAAAACAAGCTTTTAGAGGTTGTCCCACTTCGAAAACAAGCTTTTAGAGGTTGTCCCACTTCGAAAACAAGCTTTTAGAGGTTGTCCCACCTCGAAAACAAGCTTTTAGAGGTTGTCCCACTTCGAAAACAAGCTTTTAGAGGTTGTCCCACTTCGAAAACAAGCTTTTAGAGGTTGTCCCACTTCGAAAACAAGCTTTTAGAGGTTGTCCCACTTCGAAAACAAACTTTTAGAGGTTGTCCCACCTCGAAAACAAGCTTTTAGAGGTTGTCCCACTTCGAAAACAAACTTTTAGAGGTTGTCCCACCTCGAAAACAAGCTTTTAGAGGTTGTCCCACCTCGAAAACAAGCTTTTAGAGGTTGTCCCACTTCGAAAACAAACTTTTAGAGGTTGTCCCACCTCGAAAACAAGCTTTTAGAGGTTGTCCCACTTCGAAAACAAACTTTTAGAGGTTGTCCCACTTCGAAAACAAACTTTTAGAGGTTGTCCCACTTCGAAAACAAGCTTTTAGAGGTTGTCCCACTTCGAAAACAAGCTTTTAGAGGTTGTCCCACTTCGAAAACAAACTTTTAGAGGTTGTCCCACCTCGAAAACAAGCTTTTAGAGGTTGTCCCACTTCGAAAACAAGCTTTTAGAGGTTGTCCCACTTCGAAAACAAGCTTTTAGAGGTTGTCCCACTTCGAAAACAAGCTTTTAGAGGTTGTCCCACCTCGAAAACAAGCTTTTAGAGGTTGTCCCACCTCGAAAACAAGCTTTTAGAGGTTGTCCCACTTCGAAAACAAGCTTTTAGAGGTTGTCCCACTTCGAAAACAAGCTTTTAGAGGTTGTCCCACTTCGAAAACAAGCTTTTAGAGGTTGTCCCACTTCGAAAACAAACTTTTAGAGGTTGTCCCACTTCGAAAACAAGCTTTTAGAGGTTGTCCCACCTCGAAAACAAACTTTTAGAGGTTGTCCCACCTCGAAAACAAGCTTTTAGAGGTTGTCCCACTTCGAAAACAAACTTTTAGAGGTTGTCCCACCTCGAAAACAAGCTTTTAGAGGTTGTCCCACTTCGAAAACAAACTTTTAGAGGTTGTCCCACTTCGAAAACAAACTTTTAGAGGTTGTCCCACTTCGAAAACAAGCTTTTAGAGGTTGTCCCACCTCGAAAACAAGCTTTTAGAGGTTGTCCCACTTCGAAAACAAACTTTTAGAGGTTGTCCCACCTCGAAAACAAGCTTTTAGAGGTTGTCCCACTTCGAAAACAAGCTTTTAGAGGTTGTCCCACTTCGAAAACAAGCTTTTAGAGGTTGTCCCACCTCGAAAACAAGCTTTTAGAGGTTGTCCCACCTCGAAAACAAGCTTTTAGAGGTTGTCCCACTTCGAAAACAAGCTTTTAGAGGTTGTCCCACTTCGAAAACAAACTTTTAGAGGTTGTCCCACCTCGAAAACAAGCTTTTAGAGGTTGTCCCACTTCGAAAACAAACTTTTAGAGGTTGTCCCACTTCGAAAACAAACTTTTAGAGGTTGTCCCACCACGAAAACAAGCTTTTAGAGGTTGTCCCACTTCGAAAACAGGCTTTTAGAGGTTGTCCCACTTCGAAAACAAGCTTTTAGAGGTTGTCCCACCTCGAAAAAAAGCTTTTAGAGGTTGTCCCACCTCGAAAGCAAGCTTTTAGAGGTTGTCCCACTTCGAAAACAAGCTTTTAGAGGTTGTCCCACTTCGAAAACAAACTTTTAGAGGTTGTCCCACCTCGAAAACAAGCTTTTAGAGGTTGTCCCACTTCAAAAACAAACTTTTAGAGGTTGTCCCACTTCGAAAACAGGCTTTTAGAGGTTGTCCCACCTCGAAAACAAACTTTCAGAGGTTGTCCCACTTCGAAAACAAACTTCGATGAACCAAACAACGACCGACAGAAAGTTTCCATGTCGCGGACTAGATATGTCCTTTCGGTCGAAGGTTCGTAGGTAAACGCTCGAATCCAAGTTTCGCGGAGCACAGAAGAACCTGTTGCCTCACCTGTCGGCATTCGGCAGTGGTGAAGACATGTCGAAAGTTGACTGATGAGCTCCCAGAGTTCGTCCCTGGGACTGATTTGGCCGGTTGGCTGCAAAGACCTGTCGAAGACCGGCTCCGTGTTTGGAGAGAGAATATGGCGGTCAACGGGAGATACGTTGACGAGTTGCTGTTGGCGATTGTTGTCTGGAACTACGACCTCAGACTGCACGTCTTAACAGTTCCGTCGGAGTATCCGAGGCACAAAGGCACGCTTGTGACATACGAAGTCTCCGAGCCATGTGCGACATACGTCATTGGCGCTTGCCACAATCACTTTTACGTCATAGAAACAGATGACGTTGCGCATACTCTGAATGGTTTGCGCGAGAAAGGGCTCATTTCCCTTGAGCGCGTGTTGAAAGGGGGCTCGCTCTTCCAATACAGCAACGAAGACATGTTTGGTCTTCAAACGAACCAAGAAAACGTGGCTGGCAATAGTTGATTTGATTTGATTTCATCCTGGACTTTGGGGGTTCCTACTTTGTTTCTCCTCGCCTCCTGACGATTCGCGGCTATTCCAGGCGTTGCCTCATCGTACCAGTACGTGAAGCTATGTTTCCCCCCTTTTATCAGCAGCATAGCAACACTCTGCGTGTGCAGGTGTGCTATGCATCCAATTACGGCACACCTCCAAGTTGAGCTTCGCAGAAAATTGCGGCCCGGGAATGTCGGCATGTCCAGCCCTACGAATTGCCAATTCCACGTGCAAGTTCGAAGTTTTGTCCGAGCTCAATAACTACTGAAGTATGCAGGTCGTCCCATGGGAAACGGCTCTAGGAAACAAGTGTTAGCACGTTGCACCAACTACCAAACTAAGGTTCGTAGAAAATGGTTGGTGGGTTGCCACATCTTTTTTAAGGTTGTCCCGTCAAGGAAACAAAGATTTGCAGGTTGTCCCATCTCGAAAAACAATGGTTGAAGGTTGCCCCACCTCGAACGATTAGGTTTGCAGCGTGCCCCACCTCGGATAGTGAGTGTCCCACCGCAGCAAATTCTTCGCCGGCCACCTACTCCCGCATGGGGAGAAAAAGGGGTCTCCACGCCAGTCAGCAGAGGAATCCTGGTGTGTATTTGTTATGCCCTACGTATAAAGCTTGTATTCGCGGTGGGACAACCTCTAAAAGTTTGTTTTCGAGGTGGGACAACCTCTAAAAGTTTGTTTTCGAGGTGGGACAACCTCTAAAAGCTTGCTTTCGAGGTGGGACAACCTCTAAAAGCTTGTTTTCGAGGTGGGACAACCTCTAAAAGTTTGTTTTCGAGGTGGGACAACCTCTAAAGGTTTGTTTTCGAAGTGGGACAACCTCTAAAAGCTTGTTTTCGAGGTGGGACAACCTCTAAAAGTTTGTTTTCGAAGTGGGACAACCTCTAAAAGCTTGTTTTCGAAGTGGGACAACCTCTAAAAGCTTGTTTTCGTGGTGGGACAACCTCTAAAAGCTTGTTTTCGAGGTGGGACAACCTCTAAAAGTTTGTTTTCGAAGTGGGACAACCTCTAAAAGCTTGTTTTCGAAGTGGGACAACCTCTAAAAGCTTGTTTTCGTGGTGGGACAACCTCTAAAAGCTTGTTTTCGAGGTGGGACAACCTCTAAAAGCTTGTTTTCGAAGTGGGACAACCTCTAAAAGTTTGTTTTCGAGGTGGGACAACCTCTAAAAGCTTGTTTTCGAGGTGGGACAACCTCTAAAAGCTTGTTTTCGAAGTGGGACAACCTCTAAAAGCTTGTTTTCGTGGTGGGACAACCTCTAAAAGCTTGTTTTCGAGGTGGGACAACCTCTAAAAGTTTGTTTTCGAAGTGGGACAACCTCTAAAAGCTTGTTTTCGAAGTGGGACAACCTCTAAAAGCTTGTTTTCGTGGTGGGACAACCTCTAAAAGCTTGTTTTCGAGGTGGGACAACCTCTAAAAGCTTGTTTTCGAAGTGGGACAACCTCTAAAAGTTTGTTTTCGAGGTGGGACAACCTCTAAAAGCTTGCTTTCGAGGTGGGACAACCTCTAAAAGCTTGTTTTCGAGGTGGGACAACCTCTTAAAGCTTGCTTTCGAGGTGGGACAACCTCTAAAAGTTTGTTTTCGAGGTGGGACAACCTCTAAAAGTTTGTTTTCGAGGTGGGAGAACCTCTAAAGGTTTGTTTTCGAAGTGGGACAACCTCTAAAACCTTGTTTTCGAGATGGGACAACCTCTAAATCCTACCTATCCAATGTTGGGACGTTGTTACCGCACGTCCAAGGCCAAGGTTCGGAGGTTGTCCCCACTGAAAAACAGACGTATGCAGGTTGTCCGGCTTCAAAAGTGTTCGCTTGGAGGCCCCCCCGCCTCAAACAGGCTACGTGGTTGTGACGAAGACGCACTATAGAGAGCGACACGCCAGGCCCGACCCACAGTACAGTGAATGTTTACCGACCCCCCCCCCCCCTTTTCTGAAAAATCGGTAAACAGTGTTTACCAAAATGTTTTTTACACCTTCCCTGACACATGGAAAAAAAACCCAGCACAGCCAGCGCACGAAAAAAAACTAAAACCCCCAGGGGAGCCATTGTTAAAAAAGACCGGGTCATCGGCCTTAGCGGGAACACTGATTGTTAGTACTATTAAAAAAAGCTACGAAGTCCCTGACCCAAGTTTACGGGGATCCTGCAAGCTTCAGGTCACGCAACGGCGCGCTTTTCAACCGGACGCCTGCACTCACAACTCGACGGAAACGAGAAAAGCAGAAAACTCGGTCAGCTTTTTTGTACCAGAATAGATCCGTCTACGAGCATAGCTGATGAGCAGCCGAAGGGGGAGGGGGGAACGGCGGCGGGACGGAGATGCAAGCAAGAATCTGCTACCCTTTTGAAATTCTTCTTTTGGGTCACCTACCTTAGGGGCCTAAGAACAAATATTAATGACCTTCGGGGCCTAATCGGGGATCTTTAGGTCCTCAAAATGATTTAAAAATTTGTTGCCCATTGGGAGTGCCGAATTTGAAATTTAAATCATTTTGAGGACCTAAAGGCCCCAAATGCATTTTTCAAATTTTGCCCAGTAAATTGTGCAGGCATTGTACTTAGCAATTTTTGAGCATGTTCGCATTTTTCCCCCCCGGGAAAAACAAAATTTTAAATCAATTTGAGGACCTAAAGGTCCCCGATTAGGCACCTAAGGTCATTTAAATTTGTTCCTAGGCCTCAAAGGTACATTTCTCTTCTTTTTTTGTGCTTTTCTCGGGGGTTCCGAGGATTTTTCGTCTCTCACCCCCCCGCCCGTTTTATTCTAATTGCTTTGCGTTTCATTACCTTATCGCGTTGGGGGAAGCGTTTTCGGCCTGTGGATTTGCTGGAGGTTTCCTTTTTTTATCCCGGGCAGCAAACTCAAGAAGAGTCGAGTCCACCCCGGCAGTGTGCATACGTTCAAAAGAAAAACGCGGTGAAGCCCGTCTAAACCCTCTTTGACGTCGGGCGAAGAACAAGCCAATGGGAGAGGTTGTCTCCCCCCGCGTCAAGGAAAAAAGATGAAGTTCATATCTACGGGAGGCGAACAGGGAGGAATGCTGCGGGATGAGAAGAAAAAGAAGCAAAAATGGTCGAATCTTTGATTTGTGGTTTCTCTTCCTTTCCTGTTTTTGGGTGTTCTTTGTCGCAGCTGCGGCGCTCTTCGAGGGTTTCCCTGCAAAGCAGGTGCCAAGCGGGGGGGTGAAGTTTCGATATTCTTGGGATAGCGACGGGGCGGCAGCAAGCAGGACTCCTCTGCGAGCTCACTGGGTGAAACACGGTGCTCGCCACATTGCTTGGTGTCCCACCGAGGGGAAGACGTGTGTACGTGTTTGTAAAAAAGCCAAGAAAGAGGCGGCGTCTGAATCCCGAAGAAATCTTTTTTTTTTTTTTTGAGGAGTGGAGAAAGAGAGAGAAGTGTGAGAGAAAGGAAACGATTGTGGAAAGCTGACTCTAATAAGTATGGGGGCCTCGACGCTCACTTCTTTGTACCGAGGGCGCGGACGGGGCAGGTCGTTGCGTTGGATCGGCTCTCCCTGATAGCCTCTGATAGTTTGGATTAGAATGCAAAGAATCTGTGGCGTAACCTGCATTTTTTTTGCAGTGGGGGAATAGGCAGGGCGAGAGAGGAAAGCCTGTACGGCGGCACAAGTGCGCTTCGCGCGGGCCGGTAAAGAGCACAGTTCAGCCTTCTGGGTTCGGTTGTTTTCTTTCGAAACGGGGGACCGTCCTAATCAATCCGGACGGTTGAATCCGTATCAAACATTTCGTGCCCTGCAAGAGTCGCGGTAAAATATTTGCTTTTCCAGATAATACTCAGAGGGGCGCCGCGGTGATTATCTCGACGGGGAAAAAGCAAGACAACTACAAACGGGCCTTGTTTCATTGAACGCTAGCGCCCGGCGTTAACCCAGATGTACCGGCATTTCGAGTGAGGCTTCCTCGAGTATGCCCAGCAGATGCATATTCGAAAGAAAAAGACGAGATACTGGTTGTGTGTTTGCGCTTACACTGTCTTATCGGCAGTTCTCTAGCAAGCCGCGGGCAGCAACCGACAGTTGGGGTAACAGATACAAGAGGGAGAAACTTTTTCCCGCAATGAAGTACGCCTGCTTTTAGAGTTATAGTTCGCTTGAGAATCCGGGATTTTAGAGTCTCCGGGTGACCTTCGTCGAATGGGTTCTTTAAAGCTAATACGTACTGGGTGGGTTTGGGGGGGCATGCTTGGCATCTTTCGTGTACACTACTTGCTCGCTTTGGCGAGTCTTTGGCGAGGTTTAGTCTGTCGAAATCCGACTGTTCGAAGACGCTGGTTCAAATCACGACATCGCATAACCTGCTGCTGTCGACCGCGATCTATCAGGTCGTATCATATCCCCAGGGCTGCATAGAATTGCCTGGCGCTGTATTGCATGGTGTCAGGAGAGGCCGAAGTCTTTGCGATTCTGCGCAACTGGCGGCCTCCCTCGAGTGTTTTCCTCCACCAAGCAGGGGCTCGTACAACAAAAACGTTACCAGGACACTCTGGGGGGGTGAAGGCGGAGTGCGTGTTGCTGGATGCACGGATGCCGCGTCCCGCGGTGCGCTTGCCCCGGCTGGATAGCGAGCGAGGCGTCGAAAAAATGCGCGTCGTGCAACCACGGCGAGAGCTGGCACGGCGAGCTGCCGACGGCCACGACCGCCGAGCAGCTGGCCGAGACACTGGTTCAAATCACGACATCGCATAACCTGCTGCTGTCGACCGCGATCTATCAGGTCGTATCGTATCCCCAGGGCTGCATAGAATTGCCTGGCGCTGTATTGCATGGTGTCAGGAGAGGACAGACCAGCTTACAAGCCCAAGACGACGACCTTCGAGGAGCTCGCACCGTCCGGGGAACAGCGGGAACTCGGCGCTTTTCTTTGAGTGTCGTTCAATGGCAATGACTCTTGCCGAGGGGAATTGGAAGACCGGCACGCCCGTTTCTTTATCAGTCGCACACCCAAACAATGTGGGCGGCCACTCGTCCGGCGGTGGTTCGCTTGCTGTCGTACCGAACCGTGCATGCTCTCAGCGGCTCGACGAACCGCTCATGGCAGGGAGGAAGAGAGAGGGGTCGAGTGCTTTGCGACGACAGAAGCGGGCAGATTCGGAGACAGGGATCTGTTTAATGGCACCCTCGGAGAGCGAGGAGACTCGTCTGCCATCTGATACCGACTGCTGTCTTAGTGTTAAATGATTATGCTCCGTCGCGCCACTCAGGGCGGCTACTCGCCTCTGCCCATGGTGTGCTCACCACTGCATTCTGCGAAGTGCAATGCTGGAGTGACTGCTGCCCCGCATGTGTGGGTGCATGTCGCGCGCGCGCGTGTGTGTGTGTGTGTGTGTGTGTGTGCGTGTGTGTGTGTGTGTGTGTGTGTGTGTGTGTGTGTGTGTGTGTGTGTGTGTGTGTGTGTGTGTGTGTGTGTGTGTGTGTGTGTGTGTGTGTGTGTGTGTGTGTGTGTGTGTGTGTGTGTGTGTGTGTGTGTGTGTGTGTGTGTGTGTGTGTGTGTGTGTGTGTGTGTGTGTGTGTGTGTGTGTGTGTGTGTGTGTGTGTGTGTGTGTGTGTGTGTGTGTGTGTGTGTGTGTGTGTGTGTGTGTGTGTGTGGGCATGTTGCATGCGTGCGGTCGAAAGCCCGTGTTCACGGTTGACCAAAAAAGAAAGGTACGCGTGTTGAGAACCACGCAGTGGGGAGGGGGAGAGGGAAGGAGACGTATGTGCAGAGGCTCTAGTAGGTGAAAACGTCAAAAGAAAACTTTTGAGATGAAAGAAAAAAAGGATTTCGCGGAAGGGCGGGGGTGCGGCGAGTGCGCCATTTTGTTGATCTGCTAAGGATCTGGCGGGATACGCGGCCACACCGGGCTGCGAGCGCAGGAAGCTTACTAGGGAAAGCAAGCCGCTTGCTACGCACTGCAGCCCTTTTGGGCTCTTCCGAAGAGAACTTGCTAAGATGATGGCGCTTCTCTTCTTTCGTCGCAGCCTGCTGAGAGAATCGAAGCTTCTACTCAAGCAATGCGCATTCGCCCGCGAAAGTCTCGGCGACTATCTGACCATGAACGTCCACGCCCGGAACAGGGAGCCACCCGACCCTGAGACTGGTAGACGCCAAAACCAGGGCTCGAGTCGAAGATACCTGCTTGCTGCAAGACGCTGTGTCGCAACCGCCTCTGCAATGACCGCTTCTGCGGGCGTTTTTGCGTTTGATGTTCGTGCTAGGTGACATGCCTGCAACTACAACTTCTCGTTGCCTTGATTGTTGCACCGGAACTTTGCGTGCAAGCAAGTACGTTGTCCTTCATCGTTGTCTCCAGCACTGGGCAAAGTCGCGTGTTTTCTGCTCAACTCCTGTACGACTGCACGGACATCTCCTTGTGTCTTCTGCTCAACACTCCCGTACGACTGCATGTTGCGTGCAAGTGTTGCTGACATGAGGCTTCGGCTGAAGCCGAAAGCGCCGATACTGAGAGTGACGAAAGGACCTCGAAAGGGTGTCGGTTCAATGTTCCATCACGACAGACAAACCACGTGTCGTGGCGGTCACGCCCACCTTTGCTTCGGACCTCTCGCTGGCTTTTGGTCAAACAACGTTCATCATCTCCGGCGCTGGAACGCTACTGGGGTCCTCCAGTCAGCTAGCGGCAGACTGTCCTGTGTCGCGTCAGCGCGCCGCAGGGGCGCGGTTTCACGCGGAGCCGGCTGTTTCCTTCAGCACGCGTCCTGTGGGGTTGAGGGCAGCCAGGCGGACCTCTTCCGGGGCGTTGCAGGCATCGAGGCGCTGCTGAAGCTTGTTGGAGCTGAACGCGTTGAACCGGACGTAGCCCGAGACGAATGCAAGCAGATCGCGCTTCCAGAAGTCGTGCGGGCTCGTTCGCGTCAGTTCGTCGATGCGCTGCGAGATTGCTGCTCGGCGCGCGTTCTTTTTCTCGACGTTCTCCCTCGACAACGAGGCACAACGCGTCCGCTTGAGCAGGTCCGCAGCCCCATCCACGTGGCTGCACGCTGCGAGGATCACGTCTTCCGCGTCGGTGATCGCCACCCGTTTCGACAAGAACACGTCGGCAAACGCCAGGAACGCTTCCACCTCCGCCTTCTCCTTCCGAGCTGTTTCCAGCAAGTGCGATCTCCGCTTCACGTACAGGGCTTCCCGCACGGGCATGAACTCCCCGACCAGCACCTCTTCGACGCTCCCGAAATTGACGATCGTCTGGTCGTCTCCGGAAAACGCGGTGATGTTGCACTGGATCTTCTTCTTCAGCTTCTTGCGGATGCGGGCCATCGCGGTTTTCCTCTTGCCGGCGCTCGGGTGGTGCTGTATCACGAACGACACCTTCACATCGGTGCAGTTCGACTCGTACGTCAAAATCAGCTTTTTATCCAGCATCACGTCGAGCAACCCCTTGAAGCTCTCAGTCCACTCTCCGACCGGCAACTCGGTGATCTCCTCCCACGAATCGAAGACCCCGTGCACTCCATCGGAGATCATCTTCGGGCAGAACCCGATGCTGTGGCCGTGGTACCAAGGCACAAGGTTGTTTTCGACGCCTAAGCTTTGCAGTGCCGTTCTGCTTGCCTTGAGGTGCGCCATGGCTTGCGAGCTTTGGACAATCCGGCGAGCAGGGAGGCGGTACCGGGTGCGGTTGGCTTCGGGTTCTCCGGATTCGCGCCACAGACGATTGGTTTCGGCGGTCACCGCGTCTTGGTACCGAAGGCGGGCCAGCTCTGCTTCTCGCGTCAAACGGACGCGAAGCTTCACGGTTTTGCGCACAGAGTCGGCCGCCAAAGGGTCGGTCATGTACAGCCAAACGCGGGAGACTATGGCGAGGGGATCGTACGACGGCACGTTGGTGGCGTGGCCGGTGCCGATTCCGGCGGAGCCGTTCAAGAAGAGCGTCGGGATGATCGGAACGTAGACGACGGGCTCGATGCTCCGGCCCTCATCGTTCCGCAGGGCGAGGAGCTCGTCGTCTTCCCGTGGGAACAGCATCCGCGTGAGCGGCGAGAGCCGCGTTGAAATGTACCTTGCGGACGCATGGTCCGAGCCGCCGGTCAACCGCGTGCCAAACTGCCCTATGGGCACGAGCAGCGGGACGTTGTTCCCGGACCCAACGAAGTCCTGCGCGAGGTTCACGATGGCGTCGTGCAGGGACTGCTCCCCGTGGTGGTACGAAGTCAGCTCTGCGACGGCGCCTCCTAGTTGCGCGACTTTGATTTCCTTGTCGTTGTCGATGTTCTTCTGGAAGCACGTGAACAGCACCTTTCGTTGGCTGGGCTTGAGGCCGTCGATGCAGGAGGGAAGCGCGCGCTGGCAGCTGTGCCAGAAGAAGTGCGCGAGATCTTTGTTGATGAAGTCTTCGATGGGGATGTGGCCACAGCCCGTGTCGAGCGGCGTGTCGTCGAGTTTCGTAAGCCAGGCCCGTCTGTCCAGCGAGCGGTCATCGTCAAACGCCAGCCTCAGCGCGGAGTGATCGGAAGGCGAGAAGTTCTTGAAGGAGATAAGCAGCGGCTGGATGTTGTTCGTGAGCAGGTCGAAGTACTCGCGCCCCTCCTTGCTGGTGCTGGTGCCCAGGCCCTTGTAGTACTTGACCCGCCACCCTTTGTCCGCCCCGTTCTCGGCCATCTTCGCCCGCCAGTCGTTGTAGCGGTCGACGGAAAAAAACCACTCCTCCTTCCTCCCGCCCCCGCTCCTGGGGGGGAACGCTTTGATGAGCGGCGTGATGATCTGCTTCACGAACGGCGTCCTCTTCCCGGGGACCAGGTGCGCCAGGGACTTCATTTCGGCGAGATTGTCGGCCTTCCCGGAGCGTTTGGCCGGGGGTTCGAAGGAAGGCATCAGGACGCCCGATTCGAGCAACGGGCGCCAGTACGTTGCGAGGAAGTTGATGACCAAGCCTTTAATGTGTGACCCATCGTGGTCCTGATCGCACATCAGCGCGATGCTGCCGTATCGCAGCGTGGCGAGTTCTTCAGCGGTGTCGTAGGTCTTGTCCTTGTCGAGTCCCATGGCGCGTTGCAGCTCCGAAAGCATCGCGTTTTGCTCGACTTTTTTTGTTCCCGACTTTGAGACGTTGAGCAGTTTCCCGCGAAGCGGGAGGACGCCAAAGTACTTCCGGCCGATGGCGGCGAGCCCGGCCAGTGCGAGCGACTTGGCGGAGTCGCCCTCCGTCACGATGAGGGTGCACTTGAGCGCGCTTTTCGTGCCGGCCAAGTTCGCGTCTTCGAGCTTCTGGATCGGGACCTTCCGCGCCCTCTTCGCCGCCGCCTTCTCGGCGTCCATCGCGCAGCGGGCGCGCCAGGAGTCGACGATGGGCGTGATGATGCCGTCCGAGTAGCAGACGGACTCCAAGAACTCGTCCGGGAGCTCCACGATCTTGTCGAACGTGTCAACCGACGGGAACGTCAAGCAGTCCTTCGTCTGGCCGGAGAATTCCGGGTTGCCGACTTGGCAGTTCACGAAGACCGAAATGTGTTCCCGGATGATCGCCTTGTGGACGATGAATTTGCACGTGTCCTTGATGTACTCCCTTATACAGTCCACGATCCGCTCGCGGACGGAGGTGACGTGCGTGCCGCCCTGCGAGGTGTGGATCGAGTTCACGAACGACAGGTTGTCGCAGATCTTCGGCCCGACGCCGATCTCCCACGTCAGGAGCTCCTTGCTCACCTGCCCGTCTTCGCTGACGGCGACTTGCTCTGCCGCGACCTTCGTGAACTGAACGTCGTGCGCGACGCTGTACGGTCCCTCTTCCGCAGCTTCGGCATCACTGGCCAGCGACGTTGACGGTTTTTCCTCGTCAACGTCTTCGGCGCACTCGTACTTCGCGAGAATGTACTCCTCGAAGCTGCCAACCCGGACGGCGACGCCGTTCAGCGTGACAAGCAAACCTTCGCAGCACGCCGCCATATCGGCCACCCGGCATGCGAACAGTTGGAAGTGATTCTCGTCCATCGAGTCGAGCCCTTCGAAAACCCTGTACAGCGGCTTGAAGGTGATCTTGGTGTACTCCTCGCCGTCGAACTCCTCGAGCACAGGCTCGGACCGGTACTGCATGTTGTTGTGCCACGCCTGGCGGTACAGCTTCCGCCTCGTGGCGTCGCCGATTTCGACCTTAAAGTACTCGGACAGCGCGTTGGTCGCCTTCGCCCCGATGCCGTTGCGGCCGCCGGTCACCCGGAGCCCCGAGTCGTCGAAGTTCGATCCCGCGTGGAAGTCGCCGAAGACGAGCTCCGGGCAGTACTTCCCGTCGCTGTGCCACGCGACGTCGACGCACCGGCCGTTGTTTGCGACCGCAATCTCGCCGGTCGCCGCGTCGATAGTCACGTCGAGCCTCGTCGTGGGCCGCGCGGTGTCCTTCGTCCGCTGGAAGTTGTCGGCCACGTTGACGAGGATCTCGTCGAATATCTTCACGAACGCCGGCACGATCTCGATCGACTTGAACTGCTGGTCGCACGGCTCGTGCGCGTCCTGTGCGCGAAGAAAAAGAGGAGTGCCGTTATAAAGCGAAGGAAGTACCGAAGGCTGAGCTTCGTTTTACTTTTTCTTCCATTTTGAAACCCCCATGAACTGGAGAACTTGGACTTGATAGCGACCGTGTTTTGTCCACGAAGGATCTTCGTGGACAAGGGTCTGCCACCCAGATCTAATTCCCGGATTCTTTGAGGCCTGAGAGCAAGACTTTCGACGGATGAAGAAGAAACATTCTCTGGGTCCTGTCAATTTACTCCGACTTCCGTATCTGTGATTGGCACATGCTCAAGAGGTTTGCGGCTATTATCTGCGGAAGTTGCCTACTTTGAAAATGGAAAAGGTGGCACACCGGAACAACCCAAGTGCTCAGCTGGACTTTCCGAGGGCTGCCGACGTACATGTCGGGTCGTTGAAGCACGTGTTGCTGCGGCTTGAGAGACCGGTACCGCTCCTCCACGCTGGACTCAGCGGCAACCGACATGCGCGCCGCGCTGCCCCGCAGGCGCGCGAGAAGCCATGCTTTCTTGGCGGCCGCGGGGCCCCGGCTCGTTGCGGAGAGCATCGTCCGCTTCCCACGTTGCAGTGCTTCCGCGCGGCACTTGTACGCTGCTTTTTGATGCCTTTCGACACTATCCCCCTACCCTCCCCCTACCCCCAGCGCAGTGGGTGTCCTTCGTGCGCACCCTCCCACCTTGCAGAATTTCTTGGGGGAACACATGAACGCAATTCACTCGGGAAGCTCGGCACTTGAGCAAGATGCGGCTACATGTCTCTGTGAGGACGAGTCACACCCGACTTTTAGCATACAGCCGTATTCGATTTCTCATTGAACGGTCCGAAATAGAGCAAGCTTGTCTCTTCAGCCTCAAATATGCACAGACCGCAGAAAGATCAGGCGAGCATTCGAGGACAGCTAAATCCAAGAGCCCCTTCCCGCCCACAGGCACCATCAGCATGCGTTGTCATGTTCAACGCTGCCGCGCTCACTTTTCTGAGACAGAAAACACATCAAAAGCGGTGTGGCAGTCACGTCTCAGCAGCCACACCGGTGTTTCGCAGTCATTGCTACCGCGCTAACTGTTCCGAGAGAGAACAAGACGATTAATTATGCAGTGACCATCTCCAGCGAGTTTCTGGTCTCCTCGCTGCGAAAAATGCGTCCAGACCGCAGGCGGAAAAGCACGATACAACGAGGTAATCTCAAAAACGGCGACGCAGAATATCGCCGGAGATTCTTTGCACTCTTGACTGGTTTCATTTTTTGAGCCGGTGTTCTTTAGTGTGTCCGGTTGACAGATTCTGGACATGAGCGAGGTTGCGGTGCTTTCGGTTTGGGAGGTTTGCTGTTTTGTATCCTTCATCACTACACTCGGACTTGCAACTCCAGCACCTGGTCGTGCTACTCTACTGCGGTGGCGAACTGTATGCTTCGCGTCTGCTGGCGAAACGACGGCGTGGGTGATGGAGCGCGCGGACAGAAACATCAGTCGCTCACGGGCGTCGAGAACGGAAAGAACATGACGTAGCTTATCTCGTCCCCGCGCCCTATTTTCTCGCTCGAAACAGTGAACCCGACCTTGCGGTACAGACCGACCGCTCGGTTCGAAGACCGGACCGAGAGGCTGAGCCCCGCGTACCGCGCCGGCTGCCGCCGGGCGTGCGCGATGAGCGCCGGCAGCAGCGCGCCGCCTAACCCTTTGGACCGGTGGTCGGGGTGCGTCGCGATGGCCACCTCGGGGATGTCTGCCTGCATAAAGGCGCATCCCGCCTCGTGGATCCGCACCCACGCGGCGGCGACCTGTTCCCCCGACGGCACGTGCACCGCGACGACGGCGTGGTCGGTCGGGCGGCCCCAGCCGGCCACGTAGCCCCGCAGCAGCGCGTCTTGCTTCGCCCACTCGAGCGTCTCGCCCCCCTTCCGCATCTGCGCGGCCTCGTACAGCATCGTCCACAGGAACTCTTCCAACTCGGCGTTCGGCCCCGGCTGCGCGTAGTCCAGCCGATAGTCCCCGACGATTTCCTCTGGCGGCCCCATTTTTTCCGCTCACCTATCCACCCCCTACGTTTTATTTCGCATCGCAAGCCGGTCCACGAGGTCCAGCCTCAGAAGCTGGAGTTAAACAGGCCGAAAAACGGTGTGTGAATCCACACCCGAAAAGCGGGTGTGGCACCCGCTTTTTTAGCTCCAGCTTCTGAGGCTGGACTCCACCGTACCATGTGCAAACTTCTGCCAGACTCTGCGAATTGAAAACCACACCGACCGGTACTATGCAGGTGGACCTGGAGGCTTGATGTGGGAGGCCCCCAGATTTTGTCTGAGCCCGGCAAGATGGCATGGAGAACAGAAGGGTCAAACGGACACGATAATCTCGCTAGTCTTAATTTTTTCTCGTTGTCTTCTACGCCTTGTCGTTGCGTTGAACTAGTCTAAAGGGAGGAAGGACTGTCTAACCATACACTGGTGACTACGTTTTTCTCCAACAGAGCAGCTAGCGGAGTCTTGCGATTCATCGAGGGAATTCCACAAGGCATTACGAACGAACTTCAGGTTCCTTTGGGCTGGCTGGCGGGGAAAATCTTTTCCTCCCACCCTCCCTGCTGTTTGTATTCGGGGCCGTGCGGCCCCTGTTACCCTCGCGCGAGGGTTATCACTAGCTTTGTTTCCGCCGCTTGAGTGGCGAGGTCTGGGAGATTTGGGGTTCCCAACCTCCGTCCCCCCGTGACCTCCTGGGATAGCCTATTCTCTCACACATGGTGGTATCTCGGGAGGCTACCCCATCGTACGTTAGACCCTTGTTTTTCCCCCTTTTCTGTATTCCAGTGAAACTTGCAGTAGCAGCATTCTCCTAATGCAGGAGTGAGTAGCCGACGGAGAATTCCCTGTGTACCGGCTCTCTTAGATACAATACATCTTTGCTCCCAAAGCATAATCACAGTCTCGCCTTGCCCTACATCGCGGCGATTGCAGCGCAGGGACTTGGAACTCCGCTGTACGCCCGTTTCAATATCGTGCACGTCCCCGCGCCGATACTCGAATTGGCAACCGCAGGCGCAAGCTCGCCTTTCTTCTGCGCCGGGTGCGACGACGCGAACGCAGGCGCTTTCGCCGTAATGGAGGTGGAGTTGATCGAACCGTCGTTTTCTGGCGGACACTTTCTGTCTCCACCACATTGGTTGTTCAGGGGTATGGACGAACGTCGAAGCGGATGTGACATCCACTCGCGGACATCGGAGTACACCGTGTGATGGATAACCTACACGTCAAGAGGTTCCACACCCACGTGCCGGTGCATGACACGTTTACTGCGATACACTACGTCATCAACGCAGTGGTGATGAACACCGGACACGGTGTGTGGGGAAGATAGTTTCGCAGAGTTCAAAGTCGCACGCGACACCATCGTTTGAGCAGGCAGCTGTGCTTCACGGGTGTGGTGTGTGCCACGCGGAAGGATGGCTTTGCGAACTTCCAGAATGGTTC
This sequence comes from Diplonema papillatum, assembly GCA_030068145.1. Taxonomy (NCBI): domain Eukaryota; phylum Euglenozoa; class Diplonemea; order Diplonemida; family Diplonemidae; genus Diplonema; species Diplonema papillatum. The sequence continues at coordinate 80,974 of JAPJBO010000682.1, forward strand.
ACGATACGCTGACTACGTACGTGACACCATCGTACAAGTGAGCGTACGCAGGGAGAACCTTCGTGTTAGCAACCGCGTTGCGGAGAGATAGCTTCGCGGACTTCGAGAGGTCCCACTCATTGCGGATGACGGCCATCAGATCAAACGTGTCCGTAGGAGGAACGTTGACATCGAGGGGCGGATACCCCGAGTGGCCTGTGATCGTCACGGCAACGTCCCTGGTTTTGTGTTGCACGTTTAGTTGTCGGGTAAACGGACTCTCATTTCATGTTTGGTAAAAATAGAAACGCTTTCTCCGGTATCTCCTCACACCCCCTACTCTCGTTTCTCGTTTAATTTCTCTTGTAGAGGCAAAGGTCAGAAAATACAAGGAAATCAGGGGGCCCGCGCAAGGCACGCTACAATGGGGCAATTTGGGACAAGAATTATGAGGGCTTTTGTACCGCGTTTCAGCTGGAAAAACTCATGCAAAACCCCCAAAAAACACTACTGTGGAGTAGTTAGGGTGGTAGGAACGTGGTTCAGCCCTCGGATCGAACATCTTCTCAAAGAATTTCCTGCTCGGCACAGTGCCTCCTGGGCAATTACCAAGGAAAAAGGGGAATTTCACAGGAAAGTAGATCTAATCGCGCATTCGAGGGAGATGCTAGACCAAATTCTCGGAGAAACAAAACGAAGTTGGCTATTTGAGGAATATGGAACTGGAATTCTGGAGAAAATAGCTTTTTTGCTGCAGTTTCTTTTTGCCGGCTTGCTAAATAATGGGTTCCATGCCGTACAAGGAAGACAAAGCCGGCCGTTTCCTGTGTCACATCGTTTTGCGGATGCCTCGATGAGCACCATGCCGTGCAAGACGGAGCCGGCACTTTCGCAAAGCCCCAACAGCCAAGGAACAGAACAGGGTACACGTTTTCAAGGGGGCTTTCCCGGCGTAGTTCGCTTCCTCCTCGGTGAGGGGGAGGACGGGCCCTGCGAGGCCGCACGGGCACGCTTCTTCTTTTCTTTTCCTTCGCCCCGAGACTGCTCGTTCTTTGCCATCATGGTTCGAACTTCTTAGCGTTATTTCTTCTTCGAGCTCTCAAAGTGCCGACTCAGCAACTCGACCAGGACATCCTTCTTCGAACGTTGAGTTGGCGGAGCTATTTCACACGCTTTCCGAGCTATCCCACCCGCTAGATGGCGCCTTTTGCAACTTCCTGAGCTATATCCCACCCTCTGGAACGCGCTTTTGCGTTTTCCGAGCTGTCCCATTCTCTAGAACGCTCTTTTTGCAGTTTCCTGTGCTATCCCACCCTCTACGTGGCACCTTTTGCGATTTCCTGAGCTATCCCACCCTCTGCAACGCATTTCTTGCGATTTCCCGAGCTATCCCACCCTCTAGAACGCGCTTTTTGCAATTTTCCGAGCTATCCTACCCTCGTCATCGCGTTTTTTGCGATTTCCCGAGCTATCCCACCCTCTAGAGATGGCGCCTTCTGCGATTTCCTGAGCTATCCCACCCTCTAGAACGCGCTTTTTGTAGTTTCTTGAGCTATCCCACCCTCTAGATGGCGCCTTCTGCGATTTCCTGAGCTATCCCACCCTCTAGATGGCACCTTTAGAGCTGTCCCACCCTCTAGATGGCGCCTTCTGAGCTATCCCACCCTCTAGAACGCGTTTTTGCAGTTTCCTGAGCTATCCCACCCTCTAGGTGGCACCTTTTGCGATATCCTGAGCTATCCCACCCTCTAGAACGCGCTTTTTGCAGTTTCCTGAGCTATCCCACCCTCTAGGTGGCACCTTTTGCGATTTCCTGAGCTATCCCACCCTCTAGAACGCGCTTTTCGATATTTCCCGTGCGTGGGCCCCCCTATTTCCCTCCCAATGGTAAATCCACAAGATCCTAGGAACCCCCTTGGGGTGAGAACAGAAAACGCAATCAGGGAGAAGCGCGTACCTGAACAATCTGTAAACGCCGCCCGGCACAATAGATATGTAGTCGATTGCCTCCTCTCCAGCATCCGGGTACGCAGTTCCGGCGCCGACTACGAGGCCTTCTGCAGACTTCAGTATCCAGCCTTCGGACATGCCGACGGCCCTCTTGATCTTGTCGCAAACTGCGCTGTAGCCGTCGCCTGGACTCGCGCTCAGCGCCGTTTCCTTGTCCTCCCGATCCACGACGGTGAAAAGCTTGTCGGGATACTTGATCGTGTAGAAAGAACCGTCACGAATCTGATGACGTTAGGTTTCCGTGGTTTTCGGACGCGGCACACCGAATCGAAGACTTCATAAGTACACGAAAGAAAATGCTTGGCCCGGGAAACGAGACTGCGAACACGTGGACCCCGACAAGGAATTGATTGGCGGCCTCGGTGTTCTGCATTTTGCATTGTTACACAAAAAGCTCCGCAGGCGCAACTCTAGAACGGTGTAAGGTGCAGATGGCTGGCACACAGTGTGGTACTCATTTGCATGCAAATGACTCCCCACCAACGCAACAAGAAGATGGCTGGTGAATTAGTGTGACCACATTAAATTTACCAAAGCAGGTGAGTTCCGCACAATCAAGGTCTTCGCCAAGAAGTTTCGATGAAGCGAGTCAAAGCGGTGACCTTTTTCCCACAAATACCCACACACCTCGGTGAAGGAAAAAGCTTGGGCGTCCAGAAGGCAAGGGCCTTCGATATCGAGGCCACGGACGATTCCCAGGGTACCGGTAGTAGCGTTCTGTCAGTTGGGTAAGGTTGTGGGACCAGGTTGGTGGTTTTGCCGTTTAAGGGTCGTCTTGGAATCGAGCTCAAGTCTCCTTGCGTTCTACCTCCAAGTTGCGCGCAAGCGAGTGGCCCGCCCACAGAAGAGGTAGACGGCACTTCCAGGCTCCAGGCAGACAGGCTTTTTGAGACAAGACACAGCCCGTACTCCCTCATGGAAAGACATCCCCTGTTGGTCAGACTTCGAGAACAAGCTCCAAATCAAGCTGCACGCCTCACTACTCTGGTTGCGACAAAATTATGTGGCCAGAGGGATGGGGCTACTTCAGTAAACTGCGTTCCAACAGATGATTCCAGCCCGGTCGGGAACTTCCTGTACATCTACACGTCTCTCACACGCGCGAAACGAAGGTTTTGCAAGCATACCGCAATCGGTGACGGCGAGGGTTTGTCCCAATTCTTGTGTTGTGGAAGGTTGAGCTGGTTCCACGTGTCCGAGAGGTAGAGACTCGGATGGACGACGATGACCTTCCATAGCTCGGAGGCCTTGACGTGAGGGGGGACAATCATGTCCTGGCGGATGGCATTACTGTGCAGGAACTGGTTCGTCGTTGGATCGATGAGGGGAATGCGCGGGTCCGTGAGGACGGTTATCTTCTTGTTTCGTTGCCGGAAAACATAGTGCTGCCCGTCCACCACAGTTTCCCACGACGGCACGACGGCCTCTCTGTTGGGATCGGCTTCGGCAAAAAACACCCAGTCTGCACACGAAGCACACCGACCTGCAGATTTTGGAACAGTTGAATCCACCACTGACTGCACTACCCTGAACTCAAATCCTGGACAAGGTTTCAGGTGGCACCTGATCATGATCACAGGCGGTTCAGTTTTGTCACTCATTGCGTGCAGGTAAAAAGCAAAAAAGGAGCTAAATAAGAGAGTGCTGAAAAGCTGAAGAGGCTGCGGACCAGCCACGAGCCGCCACCAGACACACTCCCAGACCTAATAATTCAAACACACGGTCTCTTCTGACCTAACACCCGGCATTGTAAAAAGAAAAATAGAAAGATGCGGTTGGTGAGGCATACCTTTCGCCTTGATTGCGTGAAGAACGTCGTCAGGGCGAGAAGCGTGGCTAACAGGTATGTCGAACGTTCGTTCCACCTCCGATTGAATCGCAACCCGAATGTGCTTCGGACGAAAGTCAAGCGCAAGCACTGCCTTGTCGGTGACGGCATGCCAGAGCGACGTCGTCGACGTGAGGAGTGTGTCCGTCTTGATGTCACGAAGGCGGACGGCAAAATCGCCGTTGGCCAAACGAGCACCTTTCGTCGGTATTTTCAACCCTTCGCAGGCACGCGGCAGCACGTCGACGATGTGCATGCCGGGCGTCAGGCTCACGCGGAAGGACCCGCGGGCAAGGTCGGTTATCGTCACCTCCTTCCGCGGCGGCACGAAAACGATCGACTCCGCAGCCGACGACAACGCGCGGGCAGCTGCTTCAACTCGCGCGGGATCCCAGGCGGTGATGTTCTGGTAGATTGATTCGGACAAGACCCCGTGGCACACGTCACCGGCCTCGAAGCGTACTGTGTACGACGGATCATCACCGGGTGCGGGGGGAGGGCTTTCGACTATGCTTGCCGGGTAGAACCCGTCCGCGGAGTCGCCTTCGTCGTACAAGACCTCCAGATCCTCGTCGGCTGGGGACCAGTGCAGCTTCGACATGTACAACCGGCACTTCGCCGCCGGAACGCCGCAAACTTTTGCCAAGTGCACCGCCATCCCGTCGATGGGAACGACCTCGTATTGGTCGATCATCCGCCCTTCGGGGTCCCGCTCCCGCACGTCGAACAACACGCGGACCATCGCACTCGACAGCGCGGTGCCTTCTCCCGTCTCCACAACGGTGTATTCCCCGCCGTCGGTCAACGTCTCGTACGTGACGGGCATCGCCGTTTGGAACTGGATGAACGACACCTTTTTCCCGACCCGAAGCAGCGACGACCCGTGCAACGCGTCCACGTGGCCGGTGAGCGACAAAGCCGTGCATGTGGCGAGGTAAATGTCGTACGTGCTGCTCCCGGGAGCCACGGCGACGGCGGCCCGTTTCCGGTCGGCACCGAAGGAGTCGCGGTGCGTGACGGTGACCCGCTTGTCGGGCAGTCGCCACTCTACGTGCATGCCGTCGGCGAACACCGAAAACGGCTGCCCCGTCCTGCACGCGACGAGCGCGCCGCCGGGCGCCGCCGCGCCGCCGGCGAAGATGGCGGCCGCGGTGCCGAGCACGTCGGACGGGTCGGCCGAGAAGCTCACGGGCACTTCGACGGCCCGGCTCGCCATCGGCGCCGCCCGCGGGTAGCGGTGGCAGCGCGAGTCGCCGTGCAGGTGCACGCGCTTCGTCGCTTTTTGGAGGACGTACGTGGCGCGGTGCCGCAGGTCCGAGAACGACGGCGCGCTCAGCGTCGCGCCGGACTCCGCCAAAAAACACCAGAAGTCCTCCTCGAGCCGGAGGGCCCGCGCGCACGCCGTCCGGATCTCAGCCTCGTCCGCAGACGGCAGCAGCTGCACGTCCGCCCGGTCGCGGTCGTGGCTGACGGTGACCGTCTTCGCCTTCAGCACGACGACGTACGCGTCTCGAGGGGACGGGTAGTACGGCTCCGTCATGCCGTTGCCCGCGTCGTTGACGACCCGGTAGCTCCGGCGGTGGGCGAGGGCGGCGGCGGGCGCGTGCCAGTACGGCGCGGCGCCGTCGATTTTGAGCCCGGGGCCCCGCCCGCCAGTGAGCCGGCCGCACGGCGTGACCGTGTGCACCCGCGGCCCGGCCCCGCCGGAGATCGCGGTCGGCGTCAAAAAGCGGATGCCGCGGTGGGCTCCGTCCCGGAGGACGTTCGGGTTCGCCGTGACGTCGCCGGTCCGCCTCCGGCCGAGCGTCTGCAGCAGCGGGTTTGTGTCCAACCCCTCGGCCGCGGCGGGCGGCGACGCCGGCGGCGGCAGCGCCGCGCCGCCGTCGGCCTGCGCACGCGGCGGCGTGATACTCGCTGCCTTCTCCCCTACGACGCTGTCTTCCCGGGCCCGCGGTTCCGACCCTTCCCCATCCCCCTGCTGCGCCGCGCCAGCCTCCGCTCGCCCATCCGACGCCCCACCGGGCGGCTTCGCGGCGGCGAGCTTCGCCGTTGGCTTGGCGGCAGGCTTCGCCTTCGCCTTGGGCTCCTGCTGAGGGCCCTTGCAACATGTGGCGCCCATGGGGGCGGCGCCACTTTTACACCTGCCCCCCGCACCTCCCACCGCCTGTTTTGTCGGGTTCAGAGTGATTCACTGCGATGACCGTGAAGGTTGGAATGCAAATACGTGCCGATAGTCTGGATAGTGGATCATCTGGACCACATCCTTAGCATCCCAGGATGGGTACCTCCTTACTACGTAGTATCCGTAGGTGTGCCCACAAAGGCCACCAGAAGAAATATCACTCATTCCACGAAAACGTGTCATAGATTTTGCGTCGTGCGATCCGCCGTGTTTAGGCCAAATCATGAGCAAAATTCGGAAAAAAAAATTGGGATGGAAAGAGCTATCCTCGGCGTGTATCGGCACCTTTTTGGAACTCGATATAGCCAAAAATCTGACCCCCAGATGGCACTTTAGACGTTTTTCGGCCGATTTCCGGGCCCCCAAAAAAACACTCTTCGGAGGAATCGAACCAAGTACCCCCAGAACCACAAGTGGGTGTGCTACCCGTTAGACCACAGGCGAAAAAAACGCGGGCGATTTCATTTTTTGTATTTGAACGATCCTTCCGGAAGTTCGCGTGACCCGCCAGGAAATCTGCCGATACACCACCACTGCAGCAGTACCGGTACTACTGAGCTCACAAACGCTCGAACGCAGGTGGACCGACCAACTATGGAGGGTCGTGACTCAGTGATACGACCACGTCGAATCCGCATTTGCTTAAGGGGCGTTCCTCGCGAAATCACTCGCGAAAAGATGTGCTCAATGTACAAAGCGCACAAAGGGAGAATAAACAGCCAGCGGAAAGGCTCGAGGGAACAATCATGGGGATCTAACGATTGCCGGTGATCCGGGTTGATGACTTGTGACGTTCGAGCGGCAGGCACCACACGCACACGTTTCCAGGAAGACCAGCAAAGCGCTTCGGGTTACCGAAGGCTGGCCGACGTGAAAACGAGGCTTGCGTCTTATCGTCGACGAAACGGCCCCCCTGGACCAAGCCTCTGCACGCCTGGAAGGGAGGGCGGGCTACTGGAAGCAGCGTGAGACGAGGCCCTGTTTTCTGAGATTTCTTTGCACGTTTGAGGTCGGCCTCTTCGTTGGTGTTCCGACACCGGGCACTTTCAAAGAGCTGAAGTCGTGAACTACCGTGACGGAGAACCCTCGTTTTTGGGGGTGGGCCACTTCATTGCTATCCTCGGTGCTAAGTTACACTGCGTGTACAGTGACCCTAGGTCGTCAGAAGACTTTCCGAGGAACGGAGCATTGAAGGACCATTCCGAGGAGCACCGGAAAATCCATGCTTGGTCCAAGAATATCGGTGCAAAGCCGGCGACGAAGGAGGGCATGTTCGGGGTGCTAAATACCTAGAAACGAGCGAGGAGTCATCCAACGTGGTTCCGGCGGGGAGGCCACAACGACACCCACTCGTAGGCCGCCCCCGCGGCGGCGCAACAAACGCGTTTCATCTGCTGTAACGTAGACACGCAGTGTGCATAGTGCGTTGCTCAGGGTAGTCGAAGGCCTGACAATCACACTAATGCAACAAATTTCGTCTTCTTGTTGCGTTCCGGTTTTGAGGTGTGAGAGTGCCTACCTTGGTCCCCCATGAGTAGGACGAGACGACATGTATCCCGTAAAGGGCACATGCCGGACTCCAGGGTTCTCAAAGCGGGTCACAGGCCCACCTGCCCAACGCGAGGCATGTGCCCACTGGTCCCGTCTGCGCCGTGTTTCGGTCCTTTAAGCCACGGACACATAAGGCGGACCATCATCAGCGCGGAACCTGAGTGTCGGCAGACAGGACTGCGGTGTGAGTCTGGTTTGTCAGGCGGCTGTTCGTAGCTCGTCACAGCCAGGACCACCCGTGCTACTAGAGCACAGGCGAATCCGTCACGGGGAGAAGGCCCCTACAACCGTGTCTGAGCAATCAGTTAAAAAACTCAGGGCACTCGCCCTGATGGTGACTGCGACTCGCTAGGCAGCACTGACTTGTCTTCTTTTTACGGTGGCAATCTGCGAAGTAAACTCCGCAGAGCACAGTGGACATGGGGTTGCCGTGTGCAGCACCATTGGTTGAAGTACCAAAAGGGAAAAGAGTGCGAGGAAGTTATCCTGCGTGCTGAGGGCAGCAAGTCGCGTTACGCAAAGTACCCTACAGGAATGGGGGGGATTGCAAGAACGTGCTTGGAATGGATACGTGCTCAACACCGCAAACCCGCACTGGTCCCGTCTGCGCCGTGGGGGACGGGAGCACCTGAGTTTCGCCGGGTCACGATACTCTATAATCCGCTACCCAGCATCTTCAGTCGCTACGGATTCCCCCCGTTGATCAGGCGGTGGGGTGGTGTCTCCTCTCGCGTCTCGCCTTGCTCGCATATGGGGAGGTGACGCCATTCACCTGTCGTGACCCAGCAGGGGTGACGCCAAATCACGATGCTGCCCCCTTCTTGTTACGTTAGTGGTATGGTCCTTTAACAGAGTGAGCCGACGCCTCTCATCTCACCTTTAAAACACGGCTGAGCCACGCATGCTCTTGACAGACGCTAGCGTCCGACATTTCGCACGCGTCGCAGTCCTTCTTGTTGCGTTAGTGGGGAGTTATTCGCAAGCAAACGAGTACCACACAAATTTCACGGGCAAGACACGACCGGGCGACGCACCGCCGCGCACGCGGCGGCGGCAGCCGCCACCTTTGGGACGTCCTAGCGAAGAAAGCCGACGCGCAACGGGCGGGGTGCAGACCGGGATCGTCAACCAACCGCCCGACAGCGGCTGCGGCGGCAGCGACAACGGCAGCGACATCGGCGACGTCGCGAGAACGCACGGAAGAACCCGCGGCACAGCATCAATCCATTCCCCGCCGGATGGCCGTGGAACCCTCCCCCGGGACGACAACGGCCGGGGAGAGCCGGGGGCAGTGAAGTAACGAAGCCCTTGAACGGTGGGTGTGACCCCTTCGAACAGCCTCCCTGGCCCTGGCCCACGCCTGATGTCGCAACCCCGTAACCCGGGCGGCGGCGCTTTGGCATGAGCCAGGAACCTCAAGGGGAGGCATCATCCACGCTTCAAAGGCCCACACACTAATGCAACAAATTTACGACCTAGAACAGCTCAAACACGTAGGCAGCGTGTGCAGACAGCGGCTCGCGTCCCGCTTGTTGGTTGTCGAACACGAACAAGGGAGTCGCAGGCAGTGCTGCATATCACGGATCGGCGCAGTTAGAGTCGAGACACTGAGGCGCCGTGGTATCGGCGGATGCTTGGTCAGCGTCTTCTTGCGCCATTTGGTACTCGTAATCGGAGTTTATGACCTCATGCATCAGCTCGTTGTCATCGATGTAATCTTCGATGCTCTCGTACTCCGTCCCGAGGAGATCGCTGTAGTCGTCGGTCTCCGGGACCTGCGGACCGACTAAGTAGCTCGAATCTTGTTGCGCCACGTCGTCTTCTGCCGCACCCTCCTCCTCGACATCTTCAAAGGAAAAACAGGTCTGCCGCGTAGGCCCGGCCAAGGCGACAAAATCAACGTCAGCGTTTGTGTTCACATCTTTGAACACCAGCGTGATGGACAGCCTGGTCTTGCCGAAGGTCTGCAGCACGAGATCCGGACAGCACGAGGCCAACTGGGCGTCGCCGTAGGTGAAGTTGATGGAGACGTCGATCGGCCTGTCCGGGGTGAGGAACTCAGCCGTCTCAGCCGCGTGCATGTAGTCTACGAGAAGCGGGACCCCGGACGGCATTCGCTCGTGCTTCACCTCAACGCGCGCGCCGGTGAAGGTCAAGGAAGGGTAGCTGTCCTCCGTCTTCTCGACGCCGACCGAGAAATTGCACTCGAACCCGTGCCCAAAGACGGCCGGAATCGTGGTGGAACCTGAGAGCAGAGAGGGGTGCGATTACGACCGACAAACGCAGGTGCGTGGGGTTCAACAGAAATGCCCACCCATTGTAGGGCAGCCCGCAAGATTGGTACTGCTCCAAAAAAGACGTGTTTGTCAGTACTAAAAGAGAGGCGTGCTGTAAAGAGAGGCTTGTCTCCCCATGGGTCAATGCAGGCCGTCGACAGTCTGGACCTGCTTGGACAGATACCAGGGCGCAGTGCCGCGTAGCCGACCCGGTATGAAAGATTCCTCCTTTTCACTCTTCAGCAACATGGCGGTGGAAGATACCTTCTCCCAGCCGTTTTTAACTGGCGCGTTGCCTTCATTCTCGTTCCTTGTATACACCGGTACCATACGACACGAAGGCATCAGGGCACACTCGGTTATTTTCTGGGAGTAAAAGCTCGCTTGTTTGGTGTACAGGAGTTGAGACTACTGGAGGAATACTTGTTGTTGTCGCACAGGAGTATGATGCTACTCATCGGGCAAGTGATCGTGTTGGCAAGCTGGCGATGGGTGACGAAGACAAGCAGGGGCTCAGTTCGCTTTACGCAGTGCGTTGTTGTGCTCTCGTCAAAACTTGCTGACTCCCTTGCGGAGTAGGTGTTCCAACAGATTGTTCTCCGCTCCCTTTGTTCTTTGAGGGGGAGGACTGCAGCAATACCGTTTCGAGTCTTGCCCGTGTCATCGAGCACACTGCGGCAAGAAGTGTTGGACCACAGCAGCATGTCGTTCTTGCAAGCGGTGTGGATTTGTCCCGGAAAATACGGTCTCGCCGTCAATGGCGGCTGTGTGCGTTTGGTTTCTGTTTTGACGGAAAGATTTTTTGCGCGAGCTTCACAAAAAAAACGCATCTGTTTTCGAGGTCGCAAACGAGCGCGCGATGACCTTGACTATTTGACCGAGCGCATCAGTGTCCTTGACTGTAGCAACAGATCCTTGTTCTTGAATCTTCGCGTGTGCGGTAGAAACCTCTCTCTGTGGGATTTTCCACTCCTTTGTTGGCTTCGTAGTATTTTTCCTGTGTGCAACCGCTGTTCCGGAAGTGTTCCCATCAGGAGTACAGGGACAAAAAGAATAGGCGTGTGTTTGTTTGTACGCGTCGGGGGAGAACCAGCTGCTAGCGAATGAATAGTGAGTGAATATGATCGTCAGGCCAATCTTCTCCCAAACACGCTGCCAGCGTTCTCTTTTGTGTTTACAATGCATTATTACTACGAAAGGAATCCCCGTTTACTCCACGATCTTGCGGCTTTGGGCGGTCGCGAACGCTCACCCGCTTTAAGGCAGCCGGGATGCAGAAGGGGTGAGAGCACACCATCGCGCTGTTCCAGATCTCGACCACACTGTTCTTACGGAACAGCCGGATGAATTTCACCAGCATCTTGACCGTCTTCCCGACGCCAGGGTTCGCCGAGAAGAGCAGTGTGTTGACGTATTTTCCCACCGCCGCCTCCAGCGGGAAGCGGCGACGGTACCATTTGAACCGGGCCAGACCTTCCAAGTCGGTCTTCTCGCAGTGGTTGATGAGGGAGTTCTGGTCCTTGATCGAGTCGTCGTCGCGCAGTCGCCAGGATACCAGCGAAGCTTCGATGTCCACGTTTGCGTTCGTGTCGATGTCGTACCACATCATCTCGTATTCAAAGCTGTCGCCTCCTTCGACGGTGAAGGCGGTGAACGGTGTTACAACGCCATACATTTTATCGGAGGCAGGGTCCAACTCGAAAACTACCTCCATCACGCTGCCCATGCCGCATGGTTGTTCACCCGGAGTGTCGCCTGCGGGGGAGGGTGCACTGCGAGCCACGTCTTCGACGATTTTCACGGCCCCCGTTTTCGCGGCCTCCGCCGGCGCCCAGCATCCCTGCGACCAACAACACAGCCACAGCACCGCGAGAGCCGCGCCGGGGGAGCGCCGGCAGCTGCTGGTGAGGCGAGCCGCCGGGCGGTCGCCCGCTCCGCTGTTCTTCGCAATCGTTCTTTCCCCCTTTTCCCGCCCGCCCCCTCCCAGGGACAGGGCTGCGAGGAGAGAGAGAGAGAGTGAGAGAGAGAGAAAGAGAGACGTCGGAAGTTTTCGGCCTCCTCACTTTAACAGCATTGCCGGGGGGGGTCGTTGTATAATGGTCTAGCTTGGAGGGAATTGGAAAGGTTGGAAAGGTTTTGGGGTCTCCGTCGGTTTGTGTTTTTTTATTTTTTTTAAAATCTTTTTGGGGCAGGGGACCGCACATATCCCAGGGGGAGCCCCTCAGACCGACAACACCCCCACCACCGTCCCAGCCGGGGTTCGCAAGTGACCAGGTTCGTTTTCTTTTCCCTTTTGGATCCCTTCGCCGCAAATGTTTGATGCAAAAGTGAGTGTTTGAAAGTCGTTTCTTCCATTTCACCCTTTATTCCTCGTACTCACTGAAGGCATCCCGGACCAGGCAAGGCTTCCCGGTGTTACAGTATCTCGTAGATGTGGCTTTTGTGTTTCTGGAGGTTAGCCATATATTTTGGACAATGCGCATGTTTTTTTTGGGTAAACGAGGGTAACAGATGGGGTTTTGTGGGGTTTATTGGGGTAAACATGGGTTTTACTAGGGTAGACGTGGATTTCCCTGGGGTAGACGTGGATTTCCTTGGGGTAGACGTGGATTTCGGTGGGGTAGACGTGGGTTCTCCTAAGGTAGACGCGACCTATTCTAAGGCGGATACAGGAGATCTGATGGTGAAACTGCCGCCAATAGGGTACCAGTTGGCTCGGAAGGGTGTTTAGGGTCACAAAAGTGATATTTCGATGACTAGGGTGCACACTGTTTACGAAAGTATGCTAAATCACCTGTTTTCGTGTTATAATGGAAGTGGTGGCAACCACCTCGAACGTCGTGAAATACCCCCTAAAAACGCAGTCTTCTGCCTCACAGTCCCCCGACTGGGGGTTTAAAACGTTTTTGAAGCGATCGCTAACGGTTCCGAGGGTGAAATCGCTCTCAAAATCACTAAAATGTTGAAAATTGGCTTCCGGACAAAAAATCGTACTGTAGCTCTTATGGAGTGGGCACCCCTACATACTGCCCAAAGACGAATAATTACTAGTACACGTCTTCTTGGCGAATAGCGTTCACCTCCTCTTCTTCGACACCGTGAAGCCAAAGCTCGAGAGACCAGCAGCAGCGGCCTTTCGCACTTTTCCTGCTGGCTCTGTATTCACTGGTGCAGGGGTCACTTCTGCTGTCTCCCGAGGCCGGACTTGCACGGGAACACGCGATTGCGAAAGAGGTTTCTCATCAAGAGATGAATCGTCGTCCTCGCGCTTGACTCTTTCTGTGAAGCGTCTGCGGCGCATTTTCAGCCACAGTGTAATCGCCTTGTCGATTATCCTGGGGAAGTCGGGGCTCTCTATCTTCGGGGGCATTGTGCCGGATAAAACATTCGATGTTGAGGAGCGGCACACCCATTCTCATACGCCTCTTGCTTCGAACGTAGCCTCGCATGCTACGGACGTCGGGGTTGCAACGGCCTCACGGACCAAGCAAGCAGCAAGGTCGCTCTCGCAGTTCTGGTCGGACTCGGATTCACGTTGTGCTGACACTTTCGCGAGGTAAGGTCAGTTGCATCGCCCGTAATGCTATCGACTTCATCCAGGACGTCAGCCTTCATGTCCTTCCAAGCACTGACAACGCGTTCGACCTGAAAGTCTTTCAGCCCCCTTTTCTTGCACAAGTCTGCAATCACGGCATCGCTCGCGTCACGTTCCTGCCCATTCCAGTTTTTCACAAAAAAATGTGGAAGGGCGGTATGACGCATCCTTCCACTTGCCCAGGCGTTCCTTGTAAGATGCTTTCGCTATCATTTTGCGGAATTTCGCAGCTTTGCCTCTGCTCCCACAACAGCGGCAGCATCAATCTCGTGCGCATGACTCTTTTTGCTGAGGCGTGCCAGCGAGGAAAGAAGTTGTTCGCCCACCGTCAGAACATCGTCGTGGGTGATGTTGGCGCTTTGGAAGGCGCGCGCAGCAGTGCTGTATCGTTGCACGACCCCATACTCTTGTCCATCTGTCGCGATGCCCCGTGGTCAGGTATTCTGCTCGTAGGCAACGATGGATACTGTGCCTGCTAAAGGTGTGAAAAAGGGGGAACGAATAGCTCGCGCACCCACGATCTACATCTGAAATTCCTCAGGCAAAGCGGATACCTGCGATGCGACACTGAGTTTGCCTGCATTTTATGACGGCGAAATGCACCGTCCCTTATCCACGCACTCAAATCAGTATCTCACGGAGCGATGAGAAATTCCACAACCCTCCTCTCGGGATTTTCCAAAAACACGCAAAAACCCACAACGGCAGGCTTTTTCTAACCCAATATGCTAATCGACGTGAGCAACTACTGCGAGCCGGATCGTACGGCGTCATTCAACTTCACCCGCAATTGGCAGCCAACGTGGAAGCAGAGAACAGCCAGGGAGCAGGCGTAGACAGATTTCTGCCAGGCTAGAGACAACTTGACGCGCATGGATGCCACGCGCTGAAAAGAAAAGAAGGCCAGAAGGCCATTGACACCGTTGCCGTCAACTTCAGACACGCCGAGAGACGTGATCATTATCTGACATTTCACCGGGCAACCGGTCAATGATCAAGCCAACGACCCGGCATCGTGCAATGCTAGTGAAACGTTGCCGTGTACTTTCATCTAAAACGCGACACTCAGGAGGCCCATGAGTCTAGGTCTTCAGGATGATGAGACCGCAGCTGGTCCTAACGACAGACATACGAAACCGAAACTTCATCAGCTTCTGTGCACTTGCGAAGGCCCCGAGGACAATTGCAAAGCTTGAATCCGGCAGGGGGGTTTCAGGCTTGCGCCTCTAGAAGAGCAATGAGCTCGCGTTCTTCCTGCTGCACATTGAGGCAAGGATCCTCGGGCGGGACTGCATCGAAGCGGGCGAAGATCTCGACGACTAGGTGGGGGTGCTTGTCCAGCAGCGCCGTGCGGACGTCGGTCGGGGCCGGGGCGGCCCCGCGGGATGCTGGCTGCGCGGCTTCGTCTTTGCGGAGCCAAGCGGCAAGCTCGTCGGCCGTCGGCACCCGCCTCCGCTTCCGGTTGGGGAACAGCTCGTCGAGGTCGCGCAGCTGCTTTTCCTTCGCCCTGCTGTGCTCGTGCGAGACGGTCGTCGACGCGCCGGCCGCCTTCTTCCGGGCCTCCACGCCTTCCCGCTCTCTTCGGTCCAGGGCTTCTCGCTTGGCGCGCACGTCTGCGTCCCTTTCTTTGTCGCGATCATCCTTTGCCTTCTTCGCTGCCGCCATTCCGTCGTACTTCTTACGGCTTTCGGTGTCGATCAGCACTTCGTACGCCTGCTGGATCAAGTGGAACATCTCCACCGCTCTCTCATCTTTGTTGACGTCCGGGTGATACAGCAGCGCCTGCCGCCGATGCGCCCGCTCTACATCTTTGTCGGTCGCTGTACTTTCGATTTTCAGCAGCTCGTAGAGCCCGAGCGTTACGTCGTATGATGTCATCTTGCTCTCTTCCCCCTCCCTACTCACAGGAGTTCCAGCCCCTCTGTCTATGTAGTGGGACCACGTCCCCGGGTAGTTTCCGGTCTGCGTGCAATCACTACGGCGGCACAATCTCGGGGGGGTGTCCTAATATACTCCGTCAGTCCGAATAAATCTGACCTCACCACTTGACTCGTTCACGTAAGTTGACTCGAAGGGTGCGGAGGTGACTGTTAGTGCCACAAAGAGGCCCTTTTTCGGCACGAATGCAGACAATCGCTAAAGATTCTCAAACTTGCTATTCACAAATCGCCTGGCTTCGGTCTGCGGAGGGTTCACCGAGTTTCCCGGCTCGTGCTGCATCGTGGATTGGCAGAACGATGAAACGAGTGACTTGAAACAACGGTCGGTCGTCGGGAAATTCGGTGAACGACGTTTTAAGGGCTAGGAATGATACTTCTCCCGTTTCAGCAACAGGGCCTGCTGATCGCTTGCTCCTCTCTCGTCGCTATGCGATGGTCTGGACGTTTTGTCGGTGGTAGGCTCATCGTTCTGGTCGCCGTCATTAATCAGCTGCCGGGATGTTGACCGACGAAACTACCTTCCATCAGTTTGACACGCTGAGTAGAGACTGTGCGCGCCAAAGGTTGCGCTACTAGTACGCCTTGATTCGCGGCGGATTCGCGACGGCTACATTCTCCAGATCTGCATCTGCATCCGCGCTCTGAGTCCGTCAAAGAGCTCATCGCTGTCTTCTTCTGAAGCGGGTATGTCAGAACTGTATTCGTAACTGTTGCCTTCCCGGCACAGTTGCCCTTGAGCTGAAAGGGACCAAAGGAGGTCTACACTTAGTTCCGCAACTTCATTTTCCGCTATCGAATCCTGCCAGCGCGTCGGAGTCTCACGAAGCGGGTTGCCAGAACTGCATCGCGTTTCTTGCAGTTGCAGTCAACATGTCTTGTTGTCGGGAAAGCAAGGCACGTTTTGTCGGTGGAATCTCGCGTTGGACCGCGCAGCTGCCCGTTGAGCTTCTCTTGAGCTGAAACGTCTCCTTTCGTCGTGCGACGAAAGGAGCGCGACTAAAAAGGAGGACTACACTTTGCTTCGCAACGAGTTCCTTTTCCAGCTACCGAACCCTGCCAGCTCGTCGGAGCCTGACGACGAGCTCGCATCGCTGCTGTCGCCGGATGCCGCCGCATCCGGTCCAGGATGCCGCGGCAGGATTTCGTCGCGCCTCTTGCGGATCCTGCGGACGTCCTCGTGCACCGCCTGCAGGTCGTCCCGCAGCCGGTACTCCGCCCACGTCTCGTCGGTAGAATCTCGCGTTGGATCGCAGAGAGAGAGCTGCCGGTGGTGTCGTGCGACCAAAGGGGGTCTACACTTTGTTTCGCGACGACTTCATTTTCCAGCTATCGAACCCTGCCAGCGCGTCGGAGTCCGAAGAAGAGCTCGCATCGCTGCTATCACCAGATGCTGCCGCATCCGGTTTCGCAGCGGCCTGCCGCGCCAGGATTTCGTCGCGCCTCTTGCGGATTCCGTCGATCCTGCGGACGCCCTCGTGCACCGCCTGCAGGTCGTCCCGCAGCCGGTACTCCGCCCACGTCTCGTCGGTGATGTTGGAGGCTTCGGCCTCGTTCTCCTCCCGCTCCGCCAGCTCCTTGTGGAACTGCGCCAGCTCGTAGTCGATCTGCCGTTGGTTCGCGCGTTTTTTGGCTTCCTCCCCGGCGCCGCCCGCCCCTTCGTCTTTGTCTTTGCCGGTCCGCGACTCTTCCACGTGGATGCCGCCGACAACCGACACGCCGGCTTCTTTGAAGGCGAGGACAATCGCATTCAGCTCGTTCTCGACCGCGTCCGCGGGAGGCTCGTCTCCTTCGTTCGGACCTTCGTCGTCGTTGTCGAAGAACCCGATGCGGCTGAGCGCAAGACGAATTGCGGCTTGCTTTTTTTGCGCAGCCGTCGCGGAAGCGTCGGGTTTCGCCTTCGGTTGGACGAGGCTGGTGGACACGCTGTCCTCTTCTTGGGTAGCAGAAGGTGTGGTGGCAGGTGGGTCTTCTTGGGGCGGGGGTGCGGCGGGTTCTTCGTCTCCGCCCATGAGCAGGTTCATCTGCTGGGCTTGGGCCCGGTGTTGGTCGCGTTGGTCCATCTTCGCGAGGAGCCGCCGGCGCTTGACTTGCTCAACCGCGTCGCCGGCTGCCGACGCCCGCGCGTCGCCTTTTTCCTCTTTCCGGGCCCGCATCAGCTGCCGGAGCTGCAGCGCTTGCTCCGCCATCTTCCCGCCGTCACCGAATCGTGCTCGACCGGCCCGAAGGGGGGGGTGGGGACTTGTCCTGCGTGGAACGGAGGATTGACGATTGCACACAGAAAGTTATGAGCTGATAGTTGACTATTACACAGAACGTTATGAGCTGAAGGTTGACGATAGCACTCAAAATTATATGAGCTGGAGATAACTTGACGATTGCACACAAGATCTTGGGGATCGACGACCTTGCACATCGGAGTGGCGATTGTACACAGGACCGAGTTGGAGCGTTGAGCCCCTAGTTTTGGGGGTGTATAGGGGCAGGCGGGCGGCAACCGCTTCTGCCGATAATGTTTGGCGAACTGTTTTACAACGGAACCGCAAGTTTTTGCGACCACAATGTACAGCAACCGCCAATAGAAAGCGAGTGAAGCAATCTGCACGATCTGCCGTCAAAGAGATCTGGGTGCTCAGGAACAACGCCCCCAGGCGCCTAAAGAGCTCTCTCTGTGCACGTCACGACCACAACATAACTCCGCATGCCCGCGTGCGCGCTACGTAGGAGCGTGGGCCGCACCCTGCTCGGGCGAGTGCCCGGCAAGTCGGCTGACAGTGACCCGCACGGGATCCAACGCGAGATTCTACCGACGAGACGTGGGCGGAGTACCGGCTGCGGGACGACCTGCAGGCGGTGCACGAGGCGTCCTCCAGGAAAGTCCGACACACGCTCAGGACGTTCGGGTGATTTAGTGCCGATTCGACTTGTGCTGTTGGGCTTCGGCCCGCAAAAGACCGACTCATTTTTTTCTGTGCTCGGAACTGCAAGAACAGGCTCACCCACAGAGTGACTCGCACGCTGCGCAGACAAGTGCTTGGTCCTCTTTTGACATCTCGCAGGAGTATTTTGCGGCGACAGGAGCAAAAAATGCACGAGGTGAGAACAGTAGAACACGCGTCAGTGTTGCCCCCCCGCGCAGGAAAGGGGTCAGAGGCGCGGGGATGCGGCTGAGACGGTCATGATCGTGATGGGGCTGGTTCATCGCATTCAGCAACGTGGTCAGGTCACGACCTCCCCAACACCACTACACCACTAACGTGTGACGAGGTCCTCAGGCCGGGTGCAGGCAGCGCAAAGAACGAATTTCCCAGCAACACCGGACAAGAACGGTACTCGTTTAGCGGACAGTGTAGGTAAGGAGCTTGGAAGACGAGTCAAACTTGTCCTCGGATCTCCGAGGTCCAACCTCCCATGCTTTGGAAAGCCTCTTGCTACCGCGAACTATTCCCGGTTGCAGCGTGCATTTGGTCAATAAGAACCCTCCTTTGCAAATTGCAGATCGAGCCTCCCACCCAGAGGTGAACGGTGGGCCTTGATTCGTGAGTAAAACTTAGTACGACGGATGCTATTTGGGCATTCTTGTTCCGACAGGAAGAGTCTGCTCTGCGACAGTCGAGTGTTTCGAAAACGAATCCCAACAGACCAGCCGAAGTAACGCCGTAAGAAACTGTCCAGCGCGACGCGTGAGCGGCGCGCCCACGATGCTGCCCCGTGCTGCGGCCCTGTTTCCGGCCCGGCGGCCCGTTCGGGCAGCAAGACGCGTCAAGCAAACAGAAACAGACGACGGGACGGCGGTTGCTCCGACTTCTGGGCGAACAGCGGGTTTGAGTGGGCTTTCGGACGAACAGGGCCGGCTGACCTAGTGCTCCCGCCATCGGTTGCCACAGGTTACGCACTTGTAAAAAGTAGTCTTCGGTTCTCCAACGGTGCGCGTTTGGACCTGCATGTGGAGTGTTCGAAGCTTCTAAGGTCAAGCCTCCAGATGAAAATTGAAGGTAAAAGGCTTCAATTATACGAGACGCAGTTGTCTTTCGAGTAGAAGCTCGTAAAGTGACCGGATGGCACGTTGCAGACCAGCAGTAGTACTGCGCACCGGCGAAAACACTGCAGATTGCACAACGGTGGCAAGGTCACCAACTCGTACTGCAGCTGCAGTACTAGGTGGCGATTCCTTCCACACGGCCTGGAGTTAAAAAGCGCTAACCCTCGAAGCGCAAGCCATTTTAAACCCAAATCAGTTGAATCTAAAGCACCTCCGCCTACCTTGTGCCGCTCCTAGAAGCTCTTACCGCTCTACCTACACGAGTAAAATGAGACATCTTCTTGAGGAACAAACGGTGCTCAAATGCAGGAGAAATACTCGACGTAGCTGCTTCGACTCCGAATGGAAGGGAGAAAATATAGAGGTTGAGGGGCAAATACAATACAAACGCAATCTGATTGGTTCTTCGCTTACACCACCGTGTGTTGTTTTCTCACTCAGGACTTTGACCTGCTGTGTATGTGTGATTTGTCGTGTTGGGGTAGCCCGCAAGACCTCACGTCCGTTCAACACGTGGTTCGGTAGTTACAGCACTTGGATCCCTTCTGTTCTTTGTCGGGCAGTATCGTCGAGCATTTCAAGCTGGCGCTGATGTAAAAAAATGTGGCTCGCAGTACCTCAAAAAAGAACGCCCTAGTTGACTCGCAGCGACCGCTTGTGCACCTGATCTCCTTTTTGAGCGCGTGCTTGAACGCGCTGGGGCCCAGAGCGCTTTCGGCAACCTTGCGCTTCGTGGCGGTGCGCACAACCACCTCTTCCGTCATGCGGCATTTGTAGCTACACACCTGTGGTAGTAAAGGTCGCTACTGGGGGAGGACAAAAGTAAAGATACCCGCTACCCTGCCTTGGGGCTCTGACTCGTTAGTGTACAGTTGTATGCCACAATCGGACTCAGGACCCGGAGCTCGGGCATTTCTTCCGTAGTTCTGGACTGTCCGCTTTCAATGGAAAAGTGTTAAACTGTCAATCCAGCCCAGCGTCAGGAACGTAATAACTCCTACAGTGTACATACTACCGTCAAAGTGTTCTGGCGCAAATTGTGTCGGGAGCGCTAACTCGAGTGGTTTGTAATAGTTCTGGCACACGTAGTGTTTATTAAGAACCCAACAGAACTCTGAGCAAGCATACCGTACAGAAGAAGCGGAGCCCATCCTCCAGCTCGAGCAGCAACAGAGTGGCGCATTGCGGGCAGAACAGCATGCTGCTGCTCTGGAGCAAACCCCCCTCCCGTATCCCCACCTACTGTAGTCCAGAACGCATTTTAGCACTGGGATTCCCAGTAAGCTGTGCCTACGCTGACGGCACAAGTGCATCAGCGTTGACAATCGATCAACATGCGTACCGTTTTCTGCTCGTACACAGCGGGTTCCATGTGGAACTATCGGTACAGGTTGACCACACATATGCAGATTACCACACCCCGGGAATGCGCATTCGATAATAAAATCACATAAAAAGTATCGCATATTGCAGTATGCCATAATACCATATTTGTTTGGTCAAAAGCTTTGTGACTTTCTCCGCTTTGTTTTAGCAAGAATGATATGAGAGCCTGTTTCCGGCAACCGCGTCCCGAAGAAATCAACAGTATTAGTAATACTGTATGCGCATTTTACGGAGTCGAGATTCCGCTGCCGCCCCTGTCCCAGCCCGGTAGATCGTGCCAGCTGATACTACGACAGATGAAGTTGTCCAGATGCCCCCCGGATGCAAGAACAGCAAACGGTAATCTCCAGAAGACTACGGGACCGTGAGCTGCGGCTCGTAGCTCCGCACGAATCATTCTGGAACTCGACAAACAGCTGAAACAAGACCTGCCATGACTTGTGCACGAGGGAAACCTTGTTCGATGAGTCACAGGAGCAACGGTTGGGACCAGAGAGAACCCGAGAGATGTCGACACACCGGCATCAAAAAGAGGCAGGCCACCCTACAGGCTCCCGCCGCTGCAGGTGTGTCTTCAAAGGCCATGACCATGAGTGGAACCTTCATCGTCCACACTCCCAGCCCCAGCTGCTGGCACGCTACGTCTTCCTTCGCGTCTGCGGCCTCCGGCAGCAGGTAGCTGCTGTGCCGACCTGGCGGCACACTGCTGCCCTCTTGAACTACCGGATGCGAAGTCTTCCTGAACAACCCCTCAATAGTCAGAGTCATCAAATTCCCTTGTGGATGGGGCTCAGTGATTGTGAACAACCCCGTGCAGTTGGTTCAAGAACTTCGTTAATGAAGTGAGAAAGTTCTGGACGAACTTATACCGAAGGGCGGACTTGGCGTACGCAGAGCACACAGCAACTCCCCTCCTGATAAACTGTATTGTTCGGACGGCTTTATTTTGCGGACTCATTCCTTTATACGGCTGGCATCGAGATTTCTATCTTTCGTGGCACAAGTAGTGCAGCTTAGTGGTCTAGCTTGGTTTGCGTTTTACCTTTCTTGGTAGCAAGCACACGAGTGCGACATTTGAGGGCAGCAACGCTGGTCCAAATAAGACCGGTAAGAAGTTCAGAGAGAGTTTGAATAGAGCATCTATTTGGTATCGGAAAGTAGGTGCGAGATCAGGCAAACCTTGTGCGCTAGCTTCGTTTAACCGTGAATCTAATAATCAGGGCTTACCCCACATTCTCGCTTGAGAGAGAGAGAGAGACAAGCTCGAGTGCACTCTCCGGGGAGTTTCCGGTTCGCATTTTTCTCCCGAAGCAAAATGAAGGAGGGAAGAGAGGGGAGGAGAGCTTTTTCAGGTTTAAAGTTCGCTTTAGAACCCGCGAATTTAGAGTCTCCGGGTTTTCGTTTGTCACGTTGAACACAGTTTTTTCCCGACTGCAAGTCTTGAGAAGATTCTTGCGGTCAAAATGACCAAGAACGAGCAAACATAATGCGGCGGTCGTATTCTTGCGGTCAAAGGGGTGCGGTAGCTGACCACGACCACGCACGGTTACAGTGCGTTCCATCAAAAGGTTGTCATCGTCGCTCATACTTGAGGTCAGCTCTCGTTGGCCACAAGAAAGTCCCTTGCCGCAAGGGCCTTGCGGTCATTTTTCGTGCGGTCAATGACCCCAACACCAGCACATGATCGGTCCACTGTGTGTAAGGCTGCTAACTGAATAGAGTTTGGTTGTGGAGTGGCGAATAGTTGGGGGGGTTGAGATGGGTCTTCGAAGGCAACGATGCACGCTCTTCTTTCTCAGAGTGAAGTTCGCTTGAAACGCTGCGTTCTGAGAGTCCGCGAACGATATTCGGCACATTGATTCACTCTTAGTGTTCGCAACGCGTGAGAAATAGGGCGATGACGAGAGAGCACCGGCAGGTACATATTTGTGGTTGTGGCATTATCCACGGACGTTACGTCCAGCTTGGTACTGTGCTTATCACCAACTGCTTCTTTTTGTGCATCGAAGACCCAAACCAAGAACCGTGACCAAGTATCTAGCCATCAAGGGGAAGGCTGGAGAAACCCAACTTCTCTACATGTTTTTGTTTGCAAACGAAGGTGAGGGGCAGTACCCGGGGACCGGGCCCGGTTTTCAGCCTCTCTGTACAACTTCAGGTGAAAAATCTCTCATCAAGGGTTGGCATTTATTTTTTTCGCATTTTTGGCAGGGCCGCACTTTGGATCTGGGTCCGAATCAATTGAATCTTTCCAAATACGCCGTTCTCGGAAAGAATGCAGTTTGATGTGCACTGTGGGCTCCTGCAGCGCCTGTGTACACAGGGTCCAGCAGGGTGACCTCATCGCTCTCAGGTGGTGTCCGTGGTCAGTGGCAGCAAAAGAAATCGTCTTTCCGGCCCAAAGCGCCCTATAACCGCACTTCAATTTTTTTTAGAGTTAAATTTTTTTTGTGGGCCCATTTTCCCAGGGGACCATTTTACCTTACAGAATCTCCTCGCGATACACAGGCCATCGAGAAGCAGTTTTTAGAGTTAAAGTTTTTGACCGATGTTTACGGATTCCGAGTTTCGGGTCCAGATGAAACATTGAAGCCTTCTATTATGGATTGATCCCCTTTCCAGGTGTAAGTTTTCCGCCACTCTTCCGCGCATCCCGTCCTCGAGAAACTTCATATCTTAGGTGGTTTCTTCTGCAGAGTGTACAAAAACGCAACCGAATCTTTTGGAAGAGTCTTTCGTCTGGCGTGACTCGATTCCTGCCAACTGAGAGACGTGTACGGACCCTTGCCATGCTGAAATGGAAGATGGATCCATAGGTTGTTCTTCCACAGATCTTGACCACGGAAGCCAAAAGGAACAGAGGAAGGGAGGCTGCCATTACAACAAGGTCCCCCCTCCCCGCTTGGCTGGTTGGGAGAATGGAATTCAAAGTATAGGGTTGTTTGGTGTGTCGCTCCTCAGCTCCAGCCCCTGAGGCTGGAGCTGAGAAATGACGACTTTCAGAGCGATGTTGGCCCCCGGGTTTCTCCGTCGAGGGGGGTAAGAGCTCGTCACTCGCACAACCGCGGCTGATACAAACTAATGATGATGATGGGAAGAGAGAGTTGTTTTCGTTGAACGCAGTGCCTGATCGTTTTTACATAAAGCTGGATTCAGGACGCAAGTGAAAACGCCACAGTTTGCGGCGTCGAGCTTCTCATTTGATTTCCTCCAACAAAATGAAAAATTGAACATTTCATTGTTTGGTAAAGAATTGGGGGCTGGGGCGCGGCAAATACTCAACCACAGGGCCCATCAGAGTCAGCGGACTTAAAATCCCTGGTGCCCAGTGTGTCAGAAAATGAGAACAATTGAAAGAAAGTGGGAAGAATTCTGTAGTAGTAGTAGTTTCAGCTTCGTGCGAGTTTGATCCAGTAACATCAAGGCAGTGTCAGACAGCAGGACCAGGAGATCGTCGAAAGTACAGCCCCCGCGCAGAAGTGCTCATCAGCTCTCTCAGCAGCTGATATCAAGGCCCTCACTGTCGCGCTGAACCGTGGTGATGTGAATGCTGAGCCCCCAACAAACCCATGAGCGAGGCTGTGGTGACCAAGTACGTGAACTACAAGCGCGAGCACAACAAGTACTTCGTCCTAGGCATAGTGGTCAAACGATTCGCATGCGATAATTATTATCACATTATCGCACAAAGTTATCGCATATAATCGGCGTGCGATAATATGCGATAGTCCATACTGTATTTGCCCAGGTTTGAAGCGTGCGATAATGCGAATGAAAATGCGGTAATTGACGCCAAACCCCATGCGAATCGTTTGACCACTATGCCTAGGGAGGCGCAGCCCGACGCCACTACTGACTTCTCCTGAGGAAGGGCGACTGTAGGTTGACCGAGATGACCCGCCAACTCGGGTGGCCGGTAACAGCTAATCGACTTGCCACGCTCGCGAGGGAGTCGCAAAGGCGCGTTGCGCGGCTGCTGTCCAGTGTGTTCCGGTGCGTGTATTCTAGGCATACTTGTACCCTGCCTTAGAAAAGGGGGGGAAGCGGGGAAAAATGCGGGGGTTTTCCCCGCTTTTTTAAAAAGCGGGGGAAAGGCGGGAAAAAAAGCGGGGGCCGCGACCCGGGGTTTTCAACCCTGAGTACGATCTCAGGGAACAAACGCCGTCAGCAGCTGACCCCGAAGGAGCTCTCGCTCAGGGCAACTCCTCATCAACGGCGACATCACTCAGTGTTTGGCTCCGGGAGAGTATCGAATTCCCCGCTTTCCCCCCGCTTCCCCCGCTTTTTGCCCGCTTTTTCCGGATTTGGAGGAGAAGAAAGAAAAAGCGGGGATCCCCCTTTTTTGCAAGGCGGGGTACAAGTATGACTAGGGGACTTTCAAAAATCCGGTGTATCGGTTTGACAAACCGAAAACCCCGAGAGGATGCCTTGGTTCCTACACTTAGGGAAAAGAGGGAGAGGAGGGAGGAAAACGGGGAAGACTACTTTTCGGGACGATTCGTGAAATGGATGGAGGTTGGAAAGCCAACCAAAAGCCGTCTACAATCGTTCTTTTCTCTTAAAGTGTGAAAGGTCTATCATTCCACTGCGCAACAGCCGGACGATAGAGACCGTGCCCGGAAGCGCAGCTGTACAGCTTATCAATTCGTGTACACGTAACGCGTAACGTCACCACCTCCGTCGAAGTGCAAAATCGTCTACGTCTTTGGCCCCAACTGTCACGGTGTTGGTACTTTCCATGGTGACGCAGTTTCCGGATGCAGTGCCCCCCCCGTTAACGGAGGCGCATAACTTTGTGGTACTGTTGCCCCGCCTCCGCATACACAGCAGGCGGACATGGCAAGCCCTTCGCAGCACTGGGTGTTCTCTACACTCTGGCCCAGAGTGTTGTCGTAACAATCGAGGGTCAGCCTTTCGAAAAAACTGCAGTCGAACCATAGGTAGGCAACGTAGCACCCAGGAAGCGGAGGAGTGGTTGGTGATGCTAATGTTGCGTTGACCCGACGACGTACAAAACGAGGAGGAGGGACTGGCGGCAGCGTCCAAATGGTTACCGGTGGTCCAGGGAGCGGCGCCAGCGTTTTAATGGTTACCGTTGGTGCGGAAAGTGGTGGTTGTGTTCCGCCACCGCACACGCAGCATGCCGTGTTGGCAGTGTACCCGTCGTTTTCGTAAAGGTCCCCGTAATCCTCACAATGGTTCGTCTCGATGTCCATTACGTACTCAGAACAGGGATAGCTTTCGGCGTCGTGCCACTGCTGCCCATCTATCAATACATCGTAGCAGGAAGGAGGAGCGGGTGTCTCAGGTTGTGGTGTCGCTATTTGTGGTGCTGTTACCCCGCCACCGCACACGCAGCATGCCGTGTTGCCAGTGTGCCCGTCTTTTGCGTAAAGGTCCCCATACTCTGTACAATCGTCGATCTCGTTGTCTACTATGTACCCAAAGCAGGAAATGTTATCGGAAGCATTCCATTGCCGCCCATCTATCAAAACATCGTGGCAGGAAGGAGCGGGGGCCTCAGGTTGTGGTGTTGTTCCCCCTCCACCGCACACGCAGCATGCTGTGTTGGCAGTGTACCCGTCGTTTTCGTAAAGGTCCCCGTACTCCTCACAATCGTTGTTCTCGGTGTTAATTACGTACTCAGAACAGGAAAAGCCATCGTCGTCCTGCCATTCCTGCCCATCTATCAGAACATCGTGGCACACAAGAGGCGCTTGAGCTGGTTCTGCCCTGCCGCCGCACGTGCAGCAGGTTACGACAAGCAGCAACAACGTGGCTACGTTCCGAATCATTTTTTTTCTTTGTGTCGAACAGACCAGGAACCTGTAAAAAAGTTTGGGATTTTAGCTCAACCCCCGGTTTGGTTGTGTAGGACGGTGCGTCATACTTGCATGCGGTTCGGCATCACATCAGATGCGCCGCGGGAGTCGCAGGTGCAGAATTCACTGCGGAATTCTTGCCCGAGGACAGGAGGTGAAAGTATGGCGCCTAGCGCTACGCGCGCAGTGGCTGGCAAGTTTGCGTTAAACCAATTCCATCTGTATAGTAGGGGTGTCAAGGGTGTGCAACACTGCCCTTTTGCGCTGTTGTCAACAGCGCAAAAAAAGTGCGAGCGCCCGCAACAGTACGGGGCTGCGGTGGCCATACCATACTGCCGATTTCATTCGCTAGTGGACTGGCAACGTAGAAGGCGACCGTCTGAGATTTGCTTTCGGTTTACCGTTCTGAGCAATGCGTTGGCGCTGAGCTTGTTTCATTCCACTTTTCTTCTCTTCGTTGTGAAAAGAGCAAGATAGAGCAACGAGCCGAGAGTGCAGCTATGCTGAAAGGCATAACGTGTCCGGCTCAGTGAGAGTTCCCCGTCGTACTTGCGAACGTTAGTGCAGAGGGGACAGGCTAAGACCAAGTGGAGGATCTGTTTTATCGTTTACCACTTGATCCAGCACACTTCCGTGCTGAGAATCATATGTGATTTTTTCGGTGGGATCGTGGGCAGCGCTGCGCCAGCTCACAGTCCACAACCAACGACAAAGGGAAGAGTTCAAATGACACAATGGGAGAGGGAGAGCAATCTATCGCTGACAGGAAGGGGGTGGTTTCTATACTATGTAGAATCTAAAAAACATTCGCTGCGCGGTTTTCGAGCATGCGGCCTCGCGATGTCAACCCAAGTCTCGCGTCGAGCACTCAGCTTGCTCGATTCACAATCTCCAGCATTCCAAGTAGCATCCTCGTGGAAGCCGGCGCGGTGAGCTCCTCCTAGGAGCCGAAAACAAGGAGACCGCAGTTCGTCAACGTGGCGCAGCACGGGAGCGACTGAAGAACTGTAGTCTGAGGGAGGCGAGACAAATCAGCAGCGTGCCTCCACCCAAGCTCAGGTTGCCTCCGTGGTCTATTGAGGGTGTACAAGACCTTCTTAGATGCCCAATTTCCGGCGACTTGCCTCGCCAGTAGTCCTGTGCATGTTTCAAGGATTACGCATGCAGTTCTGGAGTCACAGTGGGCCTGCGAAACGGATCACTAACGCGGGGGCCGAAACAATGCCGGGAAGGCGCCTTCCGGGCTCAGGTAGACAACAAAGGTACTGCATAGCTGAAAAATGTGTCCGCAACGTCCAACTCAATCCGACCCGGGGATCAAGGTGTTTACAATTACCGACCGAACCATCACCGCTGCAGTTTACTGCCAGATGTCGGATGCCAGCTGCGGCCTTCGGCCCTGCTCTGGCGGACCCGCAGCTCTGCGGAGAAAGAGAGAGATACCAACTTAAAAAGTAGTCGCGCCTTCGCAGTCCAGGGCCTCTCCCCACCCACCTGTTACGGAGGTACCAACTCTAAAGTAGTCACGCCTTAGCAGTCCCAGGGTCTCCTCTCCCACTTGTACGGAGGTACCAACTCAAAAAGGCATCAACGTGGGCTTCATGTTGTCAACGGGGTCGTCGCGTTGGGGCCGACTGAACGTGCCCGTAAAAGGCACCGAAGCCGGTGCGCGGTACGCGTCTCCGCCCTTCGGGGGGAAGGGCGGCTGCTTCTTCCTGCGCGGCGGCGACTCGAGGTCGCGCATACGGTTGACCTTGCTGAGCTCGTGCTGCAGGTCGTGGATGCTGTGGGCTGCGCCCACTTCGACAGGACCCGGCTGCGCGTATGATCCGACACCGTTCACGTGGCTGGGCACCGCGTGGGGCGCCCGATTCCGGTTGGGCACAGGGCTCGGGGTCCCCATGGTCTCCCACGGCGGAGGCGGCAGGCGCGGCTGCGTTCCAGTGGTCCGACACGGGGGCGGCTTCACGCTGCCAGCAGCCGACGCCGGCGAGGCGCTTCCTGTGCGAGCTCCCGCAGATGCGAAGGGTGGCGGCGACTGACCGCCCATATTGGAGGTGCCTCCCGTCGCTCCGAAGGCGACGGTACTCTCAGGGCGTGAGTGGTACGGTACAGGGTATGCTGGTTGATACTGAACGGGCTCCTGCTGGGGTTGTTGTTGAAAGTGCTGCTGCTGCTGCTGCTGATGCTGCTGTTGCTGCTGCTGCTGTTGAAAGTGCTGCTGCTGCTGCTGATGCTGCTGTTGCTGGAGCAACTGGTGGTGCTGCAACTTTTCGTTGTAGAGGCGTTGCTGGCGCGGCGTCATGGCGTTGGGGACGGACCGGGGTGGCGACGGATCGTCGACGTGCGGGTAGTCCGGGGCCGGAATGCTGGGGTACGGCTTCGGGCAGTTGCTGGCACTCGGCGCTCGCGCAGGCATCGGACGTGGGTCGAGGGCCGGCGTGTTGCGCGCAGCCGGCTGCACGCTCTGCGGTTGCTGTGCTGTCCTCGGGGGTTTCGAGGAGCCCTGCCTCAGCCAAGCAGGCTCGTCGCCGCCGGCGGCCGTGTCTTCGGCGGGCTCCCGCTGCGGTTGGCTGGGGAGGGACCCTGTCCACATGTGCTCCGTGGCACCGGCGGAGGACCCACCGCTGATGCCTCTTTCGTTGAAGGCGTTCTCGGGGTATTGCAGCGGCAGCGCCGCCACGGAAGGGGGCGGTGCTGCGTTGCTGCTGAGGTGCGGGTTGACTATGCTACGCCTACGCGGCATCGTACCGGGCGGCGGTGTCGAGGACGACCCTTCGCGACGCAACCCAATAGAAGGCATCGCTGAAGACGGTTGCGAGTACTGCGGTTGAGGCATGGAGTCAGCGTTGACAACAGGCATGACAACTGACTGTGGCGCGTATGAGTAGACAGACAGCGGTTGAGGAACTGACGTGTACGCGCGAGGAGGAGGGTGTCGGTTTATCAAACTCGACGAGCCCCACTGGCGAGTCGAAGGTCGCTGGTCGACGACGTCTTCTTGCGGCAACGGCGGCGACACAAGCTTCCGAGCGAACCTCGCCTCGGCCTGCGTGGTGGGCGCAGACTCGCTCCTCCGCTTCGCGCGCGCACTCGGCCGGCGCGTGCGGACGGGGGTCCCGCAGTTGGTGCACTTGGAGCACGTGTCGCGGCTGGAGCTGCGTGCCTTGCCGCGCCCAGTCGACCCGCGCCTCCGCTGCCGGCGCGAGAGCTCGCGGCGGCTGCTGTGCAGCAGCGTGCCGATCTCCTTCGAGATGGCCGCCAGCTGGTCGTCCCGGATCGACTCGGAACTCGACGCGTCCGACTCGTCGGCGCCGGCGAACTTCGCCGGCCGTCGCAGCCGCGGCCGCTGCTTACGAGCGGCGGGCGCGTTGTGTGCCGGCTTCAGCCACCCTCCTCCGTCGCCAGCCTTCGGCCGGGCAGCCGGGGGTTCGGCGCACGGCGCCGCCTTGACGTTGGCGCTGAGGCCGCGCATGGCGAGGCGAAGCTGAGTCATTTGGAAGTCCTGCTTCGCTTCGTTCCGCCGGAGGTTGTGCAGCTGGTCCGCGAGCAGCGCGGACGACGCGCCGCCGTCGCTGCTGCGCGACGGCCCGCGGCTCGCCGGCGACCTGCCCTCGGCGACCCGCTTAAGGGCCGCCACGTTCTGGCTGATCTCCCTCAGCAGCCGCGGGCTCCTGCTCGCCGACCGCGACCGCTCTCCTCCCCCCCCGCGCTGGGGCTGCGTCACGCACGCCCAGCCCCCCGTGTCGTACTGCCCGGGCATCCGGTCGCTCGCGGGTTCGATCTGCTGGTACAACCCGTCGTCCGTGCCGTGCTGGTACTCCGGCGCGGGGTCGTCGTACTGCGGGACCAAGCCCCAGCCTTCGACGTGGGTGCCGTCGCCTCTTTCGACGAGGCGGTACGCCTTGCGCGGCGTCGTCGCGGCGCCGGGCGTGTGGTCTTGGTACACGCGGAACGCGTCCTTTTTCCGCGTGCCGGGGCTTCGCGTCTTGCTGGACGAGCTACTCGAGTACAGGTGGCCCCGCAGACCGTTCTGCCAGTTCAGCCCCATCGGGTCCGGCTGGCTCCGGCGCCGCGGCCGCGTTGCCCGGCCTTCGTACATCCTTTCCACGTGACGGGAGGCCCCCCCACCCCCTCTGCCCACGACTTTCGCTCCTGGTTGCAATCCGTGCTTGTCCGGTGTTGTCCGGGGGGCCTCCCGGGGTAGATACAATGCAACGGAAACTTGGGGTTGTTTCATTCGTCGGAGTTTGAGTCACCGGGTGACCTACGTCGAATGGGGTTTTTAAAAGTTAATACGTACTACGGGGGTTTGGGGAGGGGGCACGAATGGCTTCTTTCGTGCACACTATATTAGCTTGCTTTGCCAAGCCAGGTCGTTCGTAACAATTTGTGAACGACACCAATATTCTTGTCGAACACTCACGCCCGGCACTAGCTCGCTAGCTAGGCCGTCCCATTTTCTTGTCCCAAAGGGATATCGGTGCACGATCGGACGGACCCGAAATCACCGGGGCACAAATACCGTCTTACGAGCTTGAAAAACCACAAGAAAGTGAAGGCAGGTGCTCAACAGCACTTCAGCATTCCCCGATGGTACCTTGTCCAAAGACTCATGCAACTCTGCATCCTCACAACCCTTGCCCTTTATCGCCCCGTAGAAGATAAGAGAGCTGAGACCTCCAGGCCGGTGCAGGTGTCACCACATCTGACTCGCCTTGCCGAGAAACTTGTATCGTCCGTGTTTTTGGGGCTTTGCATCTTGGGTCTCAGGTCTCAGGTCTTAGGTCATACGGTTCTCGCAAAGGGGGTCGAATAATAACAGTTATTTGACACACAGACACTACCAGTATTTGGGCCTGCTAACTGTTCGGCTACCCGGAACTTTTTTTAGTATTCGACAAATCGAATGATAACACAGGTGTGTTATTAATCGACCCCCCCCCCCCCCCCCCTAGGGCTATGTAGGATGGAAACGTTGGAAACGTTTCCGTTTCCGTTTCCGTTTCCGTTTCCTTCTTTTTGGCGGTGGATGGAAACGCCGTTTCTTTTCAAAAGAAACGGCTGGTATGCCACTAGTATACTGGCTGAAGGTCCGACCGGAAATGTGTTCCGAACGGCGGACCACGCAATCCAGTGGGAAACAATGGACAAGGAGGCTCCGAAAAAGAGGGAGGAAAGAAGCATAAGAGTTGCGACCATACGCACCCGGGTTGTGATGACTTTGAGGTCTGCAGCTCTTTATACCAATGGCTGTTGTGGCGACGATGCTCTGTTATGCGAGGCCGTTGGCCAACGCGCTGAAGACGATCGGGAAAGCACATCCGCTTCCAATAATAGGTTATACAGATACGATCGTTCAGGACAGCGGGAGCACCGCCGCGCCACAGGCTACAAGACCGGGGTTTTTCGGCGGCGTAAGACAAAGAGGGAGTGCAATCAGCATCAGGAGGTGAGAAGGGCACACGTATGCCGGGGCAATGTTGAACCCGCCAGAAAAGCGATGGCCACGCAGTAACGTGTGTGTTAAACATCGCTTGCCACAGTGCACCTTGCATACGACGACGGGTGGCAACCGTCACCGGAAGGGGCACCATCGGGAGGTGTTGTCGGAGCATAGACAGCGACGGCAGGAAGAACCCCACCGACAATGCAGAAGAGGACGGCAGATTCAAAAAGCCCCACTCGGCACGGCCGCCGATACAAGTAAACATGAGAACGTGGGTTGGAAGCAGCAGAGGACGAAGTGATAGGCACAGAAGAGTGGAATCTGGTGTCAGAAAACCTCAGCATCCGCATGTGACGACATTCTGCATCAATAGCTTGTGGTTTCCTATTTGCTCGTGTCAGATCGCCGATGAAAGAAAGCGGTGAGCATCAGCGACTGCTCTGCACAAACGAGACCGCGACGACACACAAGAAGGGGCCGAGCCAAGTCGAAGAACAGCCCAGGAAGGGCCCTGAAGAGTCAGAGAGCCCGCCAGAAGACGAGGAAGAGAAGTGCCCGCTGGTAGATCAAAAGAAGAAGGTGATCCCGCCCTCTGAAAGGAAAGCCAAAATTTGGCTGGAAACGGACACCCGACGGACACACAGAAGGACCCGCGAAGTGGTATCCTATAGGACCCCTCAGCATGAGGAGCCTTCCGGCGTTTCTTTTAAAAGAAACGGAAACGTTTCCGTTTCCGTTTCCGTTTCCGTTTCCATATTTCGAAAAAACTAAAAGAAACGGCGTTTCCATCCAACTTAGCCCTAGGGGGGGTCAAAAGCTGTCAAAATAGGTCATTTTTTTGGGAACCACATAGGGGCTCCTAAAAGGCAATAAAATTTGGTAAACCACCCCAGAACCGTATAGAAATGCCTAAAACATGCTTTTTGGCTGCTGAAGTGCCCCGAAAAGGCCTTTTTACGAGTGCCCAATTTTTGGACTCAGGGTGGACACCGTTTGGTACCGGTGTTCTTCTTTTTAGGTGACAACCCCAAAAATAGTGACAGCATGAACCGAAGAAGGAAAACAACACTGCCCAAGCCTATGTATTTTTACTCAAAAGACTTTCCTGAGAGTTGGGGATGGTGGGGCTTCGTAGGAGGCATCGACAAGCGACTCAATGAGGTACGGCTTCGTAACGTGCCGCCCCCTCGAGTCCTTGACGTCAGCGCTCGTAGTGGCCTGTGTCGTGTAGCGTGCTACCGCAAGCTGCAGATACCCTGCCCTGAGCTGCTATGTCGTGGCAGTCCTATAAATCCACCGCCGAACCTTTTCGTTCAAGTCCAGTTTTCTATTTTTGTTCAAGCTCAACGTGCGTTGGGGTTAGGTACCAGAGATACACCCCGGTGACCAGTATTGTCTTCCGTGCGTGTGCAATGCGACCCTTTCGGGGTGGTGTACGAAAGGCGAACTTGAATAAAAGACACTGTCGCGTGCATCCCTTCAACAAAAACGTTGGAATCTGGAAAATCCCACTACGGATGAGAGCATCTCATTGTTTTTCTCGGAAAGACATCGAACTTTGTGAATATCGCTCTAGCAGAAGTTCGGGGAAGAGCTGCTGCCTGCGGTGTCAACAACACCTCAGCTTGCGCAAGACCCAGAGAACCTTTTGGGACGTTGTTAACCATCCAGACGAGCAACGTTCATAGCTGCTTTCCTCCTGGGTGTCGTTCGCCCTTTTGTTGCTTCCATTTGTGGCTGCCTGTACGTGATTGTAGTCTCATCTTTGCATGGTATGAACAGTGAAGCACACCCACAGGCTGCTAGCCGGTACCAAACGGTGTCCACCCTAAAACCATCAACTAATACACCCCCCCCTGGGCCATTTTCCATGAAACATCCCCCAAAAACACGTTTCCGGGCATTTCTGAGGCGGGTTGCATGTTTTTTTAGCCTTAAACTGCCGTTAAGTCTACAGGCTGAAAATGTCACCATTTTGACGCAAAAAAAGACCTTTTGACCCCCCCTCCCCCCCCCCCCCCCGAAGAAACATTTCCCCCCCGCCCCCCCCCCCTTTACTGCAATCGGATGGGGCCGGTCTGCGGCTCGACTTCGGCAGGGACGAGCCAATCCCGAAGAGGTCAAGCCTGATTGCGTTGATGATGACGGGTTTGCGGGATTGCCGACGCCACTTGCAGACCTTTCAATAGAAGGGAGAAACAGCTATCAGAAGCGGTGTAGTACAGGTACATGGGGCCAAAAAGAAAAAGCCGACAGTCAAGGCGCAGATGCTGAAGCAAGAGGGCTAGGTCAGAGTGAGGAGACAGGGACGGCTGTAACACAAGCAAATAACAGAGAGAACTAACACGAATTGGCTGGGTTGGTACAAATGCTGCGGCCGCACAGCTACCGATGATCGCAACAAAATAAAGTTGCATTGGCGAACAACGGCTTTATTCTTGACGACGGAAAGGTGGTCGGTAAGTCCAGGCGAACTATTTAACAAGATTTTGCGGGTTCATGTGCTAAAGAACGCAGAGACCCGGGGCGGCGTGGTCTGGTCGGAAACCAAGCCTGTGGTGAAAGATGGATTACACCCGCGTAGTACTAGTGGGGCAGCAACCAGGATTCGCACCGCCCAGCGGGTCTTGGTAGGTGAGTTGCGACACCTCCCCACAAGCGACCACACGCAGGCGTTTGAAATCAACCGGTCGGTAGCCAGCTCAAGTGCTACATGACTCGAACTCAACGCCGAGATAACCCGTGACAGGTCGGCCGCCACCACCCTGTTAGGCCAACAGGGTGAAATCCAAGAGCACGACTGATGATGCCTCGTATTGGATTAGTCTTGTGTACCGGGCGAAACTAAGGCGGCGTCTGTCACTAGAGCAACAACCAGGATCTGGTAGGTGAGCAGCGACACCTCCCGAAAGTGAGCCAAGAGCGAAGGACGTATCTGCGGCTGCTGCGGCAGTTGCACGGTGGCAACCCCACACGCAGAACGCGGGGAAGGGGAACGTGTTCCAACTACATTGAAGCCCTTTCCCGACCGTAGCATCCGAGGAAGGTGCAAACATGGAGGGTGCTACGGTAGCCATGCACGGGTCTTGGGCGCGTGCCTCGGGTGCTTCGTGATCCGCCGCGAAGTTATCTCCTGGTGCAATCCGGATAGACCGGCGTCGAGTTTCGGCTCACAGCCGGCTCCCTCGGGCGGCAACCCTAAGGGAGAGAGGGCGCAGACACAATCCATCTTAAAAAGGACCACACACTCCGCGTAGTTCTAGCGCGCCGGGCACGCCGGATCCTACTTTGAGCCATTCCATCCTGGTGTGCAGGGTCGTATTCACTAACTGCGCCCACGACGCGTCGGCAACGCGACCCTTTCGGGTGACACGTGGCGAAGGGTACTGCTGTGCAGTTGTGCTCTTTTCCTTTCCTGGCTTGCAGACTTCATTCGATTGCGTGTGCAGTGATGCGCACTCCTTTAACTGGGGGCGTTGGTTTGCTTCGTTGTTTCGCTGCGGCCGCCCAATGTGACGAACAGCCTGACAAAGAACCATGCTGATGTGGATGCTTGCACATGAACGCCATCCTAGCGACGCGAGCTTGACTAGCTGGTATCGTGGATATCGATGCTCAACGGTACGGGTTGTGCTTGCTGCTGAGCTTCCGCTCGAGCTGTTCGTCCATGGGCCTCGGAAACTTGCGCCTGTGCGGGTGGCGGGGGGTCGCTTGGAGGATGGTGACCCAGTCCCACGACTCGTCGCGGTGCACGTTGCGCCGCGCGGCGGCAGCAGCCGTCCCGCGCTCCCGTCGCTTGCAGCTCGTTGCGCACACCCGCTTCAGCGGAGAAGCCGCCCCGTTCTTTTGTCACGCGGGGGCCTCTATCAAAACGGCAGACGCGAGTCACCCACGCTCTGCGAGCGCTTCGTTGAAAGCCGATAGATGCTGTGCAATTGTACGAACAAAGAAGAAGAAGGATCCATGCTTGTTGGATGTGCACATGAACATCCCCAGCGACTAGCTCGACTAGCTGGTATCGTGGGTAGATGCAAGCATCGATGCTCACCGGTACGGGTTGTGTTTGCTGCTGAGCTTCCGCTCAAGCTGCTCGCGGTGAGCTTCCATGGGCCACGGAAACTGCTTCCGAGGTTTGCGCCTGTGCGGGTGGCGGGGGGACGCTTGGAGGATGGTGACCCAGTCCCACGACTCGTCGCGGTGCACGTTGCGCCGCGCGGCGGCCTGCTGCCGCAGCAGCCGCTCGGCGCTCCCGCCGCCGGACGCGTCTTCGTCGGTCGACTCGCCCCGCAGGATGGCCAGCAGGTCGCGGTACGCGGAATCGGACCTCTCCCGGTCCCCTCCGGCCTCCGCCGCCTGGAGCTCGTCGCACGCCCGCTCCAGCGGAGAAGCCGCCGCCCCGCTTTTTCCGGCCCGCCGCCGGTACAGCCGCAGCCTCTCGCTCGCCTGCGGCCCGCCCCCCCCCGACAGCATAGCCGGCGCCGCCCGTATCTTCCGGATGTCCCGCCGCGCCTGCCTGATGCGCCGCAAGTCCTCTCCCGTGACGGCCGGCTCCCCCTCGTCCGCCTGCCCCGGTTTCCCAGCAGACTGGGCCTTGTAGAACTCACGGACGAGGTCTTCGTGCGACGGCGTCTCGGCCTTCCTAGGGCCAGGGGGCAGCGACCGGCGCGGCGTCCGCACGTGTGGGCGAGAATTCGTCCCGGGTGCTTCCGGGGGGGCCGGGGGATTTGCCGGCGGCTCGTCGGGGACAGCGTGTGGGGGGGGTGCTCCGGCGCCGGTGATGAGATCGGGCGTGGCGAGTTGATCCCAGGAGTTGTACCGGGCGGGCGACAGGTTGTCGGCGGCGGAGAGCTCGGGCGGGGGAGGCGCGGGGGACGGGCTGCGGCCGCGCCCGCGGGGCTGCGAGCGCGATTCGGCGCGGGCGACGATGTCGCGGACCATCCGACGCATCGCCGGCTTCAGCAGCTCGAGCATTTCGTCCATTTTGTCGCCGCCGCCGCTGCCGCCGCCTCCGGCGGCGGGAAACGCCGCGCCGGCGGCTATAGGATCCGCCCTCCCACACCAGATGGGGTCATCGAGCGACGTGTTCGGATTCGCATTGCTCCTGGGCGTCGTGCACGGTGGGGGCCTTCGGGGGGTAGAAGCTACGGCGGGTTGGTTGAACTGGCGCCAGTCGAAAGCGTGGGATGAAGGGGTGTGCGGTATCGGTTGCTTGTCGGGGAGGCCGGGCGATGCGGCGAAGGAGGGCAGTACTGCGTCGACGAGAGACGAGACCGCCGGCCAGCCGGGGGTCTGGAACGGGTGGTTCTGGGTGCCGGCTAGGGTCGGCGACGGTATCGGCGACTGGCTTCTCCGCTGGACGACCAGCTTTTTCCGGATGAACACCGAGTCGCCGCTGCCGAGCGCGCGGTCCCACCAGCCGCCGTCCTCCGGGACGCTGGCCAACAACTCCCCGGCGCCTACCCCGGCCTTCCCCCACGCGACGTCGACAGAGCCCACGAGCCGCTCGACCACCTCCGGCGTCGGCGCCTCGCCTAAGTCTCCCACCCGCTTCAACGCTTCACCCACGACTCCCGCTCGCCCGCCGCCCAAGTACACGTACGCAAACTCCCCGCCGGGCAGCCCCTCCAGCGCTCCTTCGGCCACGAACACGTGCAAGACCGGCATCGTCAAACTACCCCACGCGAACACGGGGGAACGGGGTTCTCAGAAGACCCGCGCCCCCCCTCCGATTACAGTACAGAGAGGCAGGCGAATTCCCGTGCAGTTTCGATGTGGACGTCAGCGGGGTCCGAAGGCGTTCCAGAGCATTTGCAACGCGCGCCCCTTTTTTTTCCTTTGTTGTGTTGTCCCCCTCTCCTAAGCTGTGTTCCGCAAGTGGTGGGGGGTTTCTAGACTGTTTCTTGCAGTATTCAGCGGTCGGCTTTTTGAAGTCTCCGATTGACTTGTGAGGCGGGGGGGGGAAAGGGGGGGGTTTCCTTTTGTGCTGTTAGAGCAGGGCCTGGGCAGTGTATTTTCATTCCTTTTCGTTTCTTGTTCTTTTTCGTCCTTGAGGCGTGAAGCGCGGTTTTCCCTTTGGCCCGGCTCGTAGCCAGCGGTATATGGGATGCGGATTATCTGCGTTTCAAGGTGGTCATCGAGCTTGCACATCAACACGACGGCACCGAATTTTTCGCCGCAACGAGCGGGGCGCATCAGTCACAGCACCTTCAATCAAAGCTCGAACCTAAACCCACACCGACATCCCGCCTGTGTCCCCAAGGCCAATCCTTGTCCCAAAGTTAGGAACCAGTTTTCCGACTACCTTTACTGTGTAGACTTTTGGCCTAGGAAACTTCTGGTTAAATACCGCTCCTTCGAGGGGTCACTCGGAGCCGTTGCTCCACTCGTCCCGCGCATTTAACGTACATTTCAATGCCGCGTTCGCCGAAACAGATTCTGTGGTTACGGTCCTTAGCTGGCCCGCTAAAAGCTGTGGGACAGAGCCAACGGCGCAGCCGCAGAGGCGGCCTGTGCGGGACTGACTAAGCGGCGGAGACGGACTTCTCGGTGAACGGCACAACCCCTTGTTGGGCTCTGAGCCTGACTTCTTCTGCCTGACTCGTGACGATCATAGTTCGCGCCACCACGTCACTTTGCGGCGATTGAAAGGTGTAACACAATTCTCGTGCCGTCGGCTGTTTCGGTGATTCGGTACCGTATTGCGCTCGTTTCGAGCGCCCTTTTTCGTCACCTCCCTTCGAGGGCCGATGCAAAAACAGGCGTTCCTTCCTGTGCTTTCCATGCTCAAAACACCATTCAACACGAAGAACGTGCGGCAGAGGAAGGAAAACGGGAAAAAGGGGGCTACAACACTCCTTATTTGTTCGTCTTTTTTAAATAATTTTTTTTGTCATCCCAGTGTTGCGCTTCTCAGCTATGCGAATACTTTCTCCTCTTTTTCTCTCTCTCCTTTTTTTTTTTGCTTTTGTTGTTTTAACGGGTTTTGTTGGTCGCTGGACAGCGAACGGTTCGCGAAAGAGAGTCGTCGAAAGTGAGCGAGGAATTGGAGAGAAGCTTGCCTCTGCAGTAAGAACTGAGAGAGTACTTGTTTCCCCCGCCACCCGTGTCTTGAAAGCCTTTTTCCTGCTCGAGCCCGCGCCCTGCCAGACTGCGATATAAGGCTGTATTGATTCCTTTACGCCATGCACAGATCGCATTGAATTCCTCTACGGCGGCCGAAGTCGGTGCTAATAAGTGTGGACCTGGACTGGCCCCGAAAATGGACGACGGCAGCAAGCGAAACTGCCTAATTTAGACCGCCTGGGCTGGACATAGAGGGGGGGTCGAATAATAACAGTTGTTTGACACACGTCTGGTTGTCTAAAAACACTACCACTATTTGATCCTGCTACTGTTCGGCTACCCGGAACTTTTTGTTTATTATTTGACAAATCGATCGGTGTTATTATTCGACCCCCCTTTGCACACACGAGGTCAGAGCCGCGCGGGCAGCCTCGCGACGGCGTGTCCGGTGGCTCCCCTTTCCTGGCGCGCGTTAGAAGCGAGCGCTCGGGAGAGGCAAGCCGCCAGTGCCGAAAGGTGCCCCATCCACCCCCTCCTCTCACAATACACATGCAGAGTCCGTAATTAATCAAGCAGTATCTTGTGGAATTGTATTTTTGTGAAGACTTATTTCGTGAAGGAATTAATTATTTCTTTCAGGGATTTGGCGTTCTTCACGAATTGGAAATTGATTAATTACGGACTGGAGTGTATAGGCCCACGCACTTCACGGTCGAGCCCCTTGCGTGGCGATGATTGTGCGGATGCCGGAAACTCTCTGTGAGCACACGTTCCTAGAGAGAAAATGTGACGCGGCGCGGAACACGGTGAAGTGAGGCGTGCACAATCTACGATTCTTCTCGGCGGGGCATGAGTGGCTGCGCCGTTTGCGCAGAGTAAGAGTATCCCGTGCTCCTGAACGAGCGAAGAAAAGGCCAGGCAGCACACAGTACGGCGGGCACTGGGAGGACAGGGGCACGCGGTGTGTATAAAAAGAAAAAGATTTGATGCGACAACTTTGCGAACATTCTCTTCTCTTCTTCGGGTCTTCGGGGTTTTTTTTCCTCTCATTATTGGACTTTCGATTATCTTTCGTTCTCCCTCCCCGTTTCGTCTTAGGGCATTCTCTGTGGCCCGTTTAATTTTTGAACCGAAGGTGCCAGATTATTTTGGCCGTGGTGACGGTCTGTCTTCGTGGTACCGTCCTTGTGGAGATTATTGAATGCCAGCCACGGGGAGAGCCTGTGCCGCATGTGAAGGGCAGCAAGCTCTGACCCTTGCTTGTTCTTACGGATCAACCGTACGTCTAGTGCTGCTGACGACCTCCCGGACACCTTTCTTTGAACAAGCGGCTTTGTAGAATGTTTTCTCGAATGCACCCACCAGATTACTCCTGCGCAACAGGCATTCGACGAAGAAGCAAGGGTTCTAGCGCTTTGTGCGGTTTCGAAGGCCGGCATGTTGGAGACTTCGGTTGATTAGCCGAAGCACGTGCGCTAAAGCCCGAGACTAGACGTGGTGTGCCATTTCCGGGTTTGTTGTCAGGTGTTGGTGCGTGTGTCCCTTTTTAAGATGGATTGTGTCTGCGCTCTCTCCCTTAGGGTTGCCGCCCCAGGGAACCGGCTGTATGCCGAAACTCGACGCCGGTTTCTTCGGACTGCACCAGGGAAGAACTTCGCGGCGGATCACAAAGCACCCGCCCTGCACGAGGCACGCGCCCAAAACCCGTGCACGGCTACCGTACCACCCTCCATGTTTGCACCTTCCTCGGATGCTACGGTCGAGAAGGGGCTTCAAAGTAGTTGGGAAAACACGTTCCCCTTCCCCGCGTTCTGCGTGTGGGGTTACCACCGGGCAACTGCCGCAGCAGCCGCAGATACGTCCTTCGCCCTTGGCTTACTTTCGGGAGGTGTCGCTGCTCACCTACCAGTGTGTTCCTGGTTGTTGCCCTACTGGTGTTGGTGTAGGTGCTCGTGGCCCTCAGTTCACGACACGAAGGGAATGATGCTTCGGTCCAACGAGCAGACCCGACTCCACGGAGCCAGATAAATTGTGTTGTGGATGGCGTTTGCTTGTCTGATGACAGAGCATCAGATTTTGTCTTCCCCCCTTCCATGCACGACTACTCCTGGCCCACGTTCAATCGCTGAAAGCGTACGATTGCAGGAAGCAAGGTAAGGAGGCGTTGGTGATTGCAACGAGGGGTCGACATTCTGTCGCGACAATTGTTAGGTCGGGTGTCTGATTTTTGAAGGTGCATGCATTCTATTGCGTCCCGCTTGAGCCAAGCCACCCCCCGAAGCATTAGCTCCCTCAGAAAGCAGAACGCCTCTGTACGTTGTACCTGCAGGAGAGTGTTTAGCTCCACGGGGCGGCAAGGCGACGGAAAGAGGCGCAGGACTTGGTTAGGCTGTACACGGTGACTGCCGTTTCGATAACGTTTTCAGGTTCCAACCACAACAACGACAGCCGGTCTGTTCAGTTGCCAGCAACGTGTTACCAGACAGACACTGCAGACACTGGACTACTAAGCCTGGATGATACCGACGTCCAATTCCCCCACTAAACCAATCAAGTCCTTACCGCCGTATCGGCTTCCGCTCCGAAGTTTCGCAAGGTAGCCGAAAACAAAGCCGAGTGGCGCCAAGGATTGGTTGGGGGAATCGCTTCCTCCGCCCGTTCTCTCACATTGGTTGGGGGAATCGCTTCCTCCGTCCGTTCTCTCACATTGGTTGGGGGAAACGCTTCCTCCGCCCGTTCTCTCACATTGGTTGGGGGAAACGCTTCCTCCGTCCGTTCTCTCACATTGGTTGGGGGAAACGCTTCCTCCGCCCGTTCTCTCACATTGGGGGAATCGCTTCCTCCGCCCGTTCTCTCACTTTTCAGCGGGCGTGAGCTCGACTCTGCAGCGGTGGACTGTTGAGCTCACATTCGATTTCGTTCTTGTTTTCTCTGCCTTTCCGCAACCGACGGTTCCGAGAGAAGCGCTTTGTCACTCCACGACCCAGGGGCTGCTTGCAACACGTGTTGTATGATAAAGTAGCGTTCACCCGCCAACAGCGTTCTCCTTCATCTCTCTGTACTTCTAGCTGAGAGCATGGGCTTTAGAGCTGGGTTCACTGAGCGGGACAAAGGCGGGAAGGAACTGTCGGAGCACCTCGAGCTGGTCAAGGCGGACTGAAGCCAAAGCAATCTACAAACTAGAATGAGAGGGCTGCCTGTCTCCCGGAGAGAGCGTTGCTTCACGAGACAGCCGACGATTAGCTCAGAACCAGGGTCCAAAACTGCGAGTCCGAGCAAAAATCAAAGCGTTTCCTTTTTCGTATTGGTTCGTTCAGAAACAGGAACAGAAAGAAAGCCAAAGCAACGCTTGGCCAGCGAGAGAGCAGAAGGGGGAGCACCTGTCGAGATGCGTCTGGTCGGCTGCAGCCGTCGAGAGCAAAACTGGCAGTAGAATCCTGAGACCACATGCAACATGGATTCTATAAACAACATTCATGTTGTGCGAGCCCCTGTTGGGCTGCACGGTTCCTCTTCTCCTTCTCTCTCGCTTTCTCTCTCTCCTAAATAAAAGCGAGAATGTGGGGAAAGCCTTGACTATTAGATTTACGGTTAAACGAAGCTAGCGCACAAGGTTTGCCTGATCTCGCACCTACTTTCCGATACCAAATGGAAAAATGCTCTATTCTACCTCTGAACTCTGTACTTGTGCGTGTATCTTTGTTGCCTATTACCGACTATTCGACTTTTCTTAGCGCGCGCTGTTATTTCCTATGTGTCTTGCCATTTCCATTTTTAGCGTTTTCTGAGGTTTGAAGGTCTTTGCGGCTTTCGCACTTAACCAACAGTGTGTGGGGGTGATCAAACAGCCCCCACACGATAAGTCTGCCTTCGGTACAAGTTCGTCAAGAACTTCTCTCACTTCGTTCACGAACTTCTTGACCCCTCTCTCTCTCTCCTCCTTCTACTGTTGTGGGGCCGGAGGCTGTGATGAGAGAACATCAAGAGAAAAAATTCTCCTTCATGCCAAGAGAGTTTCCCCCCATCGAGCACGAGTCCTCCTAGCAGCTTACGCCGCATACCGTACATCCGTAGAACAGGCTTGGGGTTCTGCTCACATACTAAGAGGCTGCTCGCTTTCGTTTATTGAGCTGAGTGATATGCGTGCATCGTCAACAGCTGAGAGTTTCTGGGTTTAGAGGTTCGGTGTTTTAGGGTCTCCAGTTGACCATTGAGGCTGTGAGGCGGGTAGTATGAGGGATGTAGGTATGATTATACACTTTAACTAGTTTCATTCGAGTAACTTGTTGGCAAAAAATAGGTCTTGATGCCTTTGAAGTGTGCGCTTCACTTTTCTTTATGCAAGCCGCCCGGACCTTTCGCCAGGGCGAAGGAGGCGATGCGTGTTGTTAACAGTTTCATCCCCGGAGCTCACGTGTCGTGATTGCCGTTCATTCTTGTGTCCGAAAGTTCGCTGTACAAGGCGACGCAGCACGTTTAACTCTGATGGAGAAGCTTTGAATTGCAATGCCTCGTCCTGTATCACGTAGGAAAAACGCAAACCAACGATCCCAGCGTACAACGGGAAAAACAAGCCTTTTGGACCCCTTTCTTTTATAGAGGCTTTGTTTACTTTTCTTATTTGCTTAATTGTTCGACTAACTTAGTGGTTTCTTTCATCGTTGATGGGTCGTGATGTTCACGCCGAGCAAGGCAGATACCGTCGGTTGATCATCACCAAACCTCCCCCCCCCCCCTGCATTTGCGAAATACACAAAGGAGGAACCGGTGCTGAATCCCACGAGAAAAAAACACAGGTGACCCTGGTTCTTTTGCGCAGGGTCCAACAAGACCCAGCTGCTGCAAGCTGGAGATCTCGCCCTGCTCGCAAATAAAAAGGGGGGTATAGCTTGGCACCCCCGAAACCCCCGTATTGCGTAGTTCGCGCGTTTGGAGTCGAACTTTGAGTGCGTGAGCCCCTCCGAAGAAGGACTCTCCCGTATTGCGTAGTTCGTGCGTAGTTCGTGCGGGGTTTCTTGAAACGGCGAGGGCTACATTTTATAAGTGCCCTGGACGTTTTCGCCGCAGCGGCAAGTTATACAAGCCCTGCCAGGACCGTTTGGACACTCAGTTAGCCACCAGCTGCATACGGAATACGAAGACGTAGCCGTATTGCGGAGGTATTGCGTACTTCGTTACTTCGGTTTTCGGGGGGTACCAAATAGCTACGTATTTTTTGAAGTTCAAAGTCGCTTTTTGGGGCTAAAAAGGTTGTGTTCGTTCTTTCCCTTCTCCACCCCCCAAAATACCCGAGGGGCCCCTTCACGGGAATGCGGGTGTGCTGAGAACCAAAACGCGTGTCTCCAATCCACACCCGAAAAAGCGGGTGTGACACCCGCTTTTTTAACTCCAGCTCTAACTCCAGCTTCTGAGGCTGGACTCCACCGTGTGTACGCTGATTTCGACGGAGCGTGAGATTTCGCAAGTGGCACAGCCTCCTCAAGTATTTCCCACGAAGTATGAAGACAGAAAAAAGAAGACAGCCGCTGGGAGAGGACCAGATTCTACACGGTGAACTCCAGCTACTTTTGCTCGAGCTAAAGTCCGGCCTCAAGACCACAGGGTGTGCACACTCTATTGCACGGTGAGCTCCAGCAACTTTTGCTCGAGCTAAAGTCCGGCCTCAAGTGCGGGTGTGACCACACCCGGAAACAGGGTGTGCACACTCTATTGCACGGTGAACTCCAGCAACTTTTGCTTGAGCTAAAGTCCGGCCTCAAGTGCGGGTGTGACCAATAGGGTGTGCAGACTCTATTGCACGGTGAACTCCAGCAACCTTTGCTCGAGCTAAAGTCCGGCCTCAAGTGCGGGTGTGATCACACCCGGAG
Source organism: Diplonema papillatum (assembly GCA_030068145.1). NCBI lineage: Eukaryota > Euglenozoa > Diplonemea > Diplonemida > Diplonemidae > Diplonema > Diplonema papillatum. Next base: position 125,960 of record JAPJBO010000682.1, read on the forward strand.
ATACGGCCTATTGCACACCCTATTTCCGGGTGTGGCACACCCGCTTTTGGAGAGTCTGGTTTCACTCGAGCAAAAGTTGCTGGAGTTCGCCGTGTAGCTTTCAAAGACTCTTTCTGCCACCCCCCGCCCCCCCACATTCCCTCGCCGGGCAGAACCGGTCTACGCTGCAGTCCGTGAACTCCAGAGCCGGAACAACAGTCGCCGCCTCATTCATGCATTTGTAGCCGCCAGGCTACAAATGGCTTTTGAGTGCCGCGATGCCCGAGGTCCCAGCGTCCGGCCCCACCAACGCAACAGCACCGACACAAAAGCACAACCCGAGGACAGCTGCGCTCCCTGGGCAGGGGGATCTACATACGTTAAGTAACGAAGCTCGCTCGAGTGTCTGATGAAACCCTCGTCAACACCACCCAACGACTGTGACAAACGTGCAGCACGCGTGGTACAGCCGTGTCTCAAAGGTGAGATTCAATCGCGGCGACGTTAAGGTAGGGTATCCCCCGCGGCCGGGTTGTCGTTCGCTGGTCCCTGTGAGGGCAGCGCCTGGTGTGGCTTCGTGGTTGCGAGGTCGCCTTCTCGCGGCACGGATGCGGTGCTCTTCTGGCTGTTAGTGGTGTTGTCCTTTGACAGAGTGAGCAACTTCTTCGTTGCGATGCAGGAACTTAGGAAAGGCTGCATGGAGCAGGAGGTTGGGTGAGGAAAACAGAACCCTCGCCAAACTGCCGCAAACGCAGGAACTCAATGAAACCCCTGTGATTATCTGTCCTGAGCGTATTTGTGGATTAGAAGGTCGGTATTTTAAAGTCTC